>JASVEL010006444.1:0-30261 GCA_032618575.1 Nicotiana noctiflora
TAAGAAGTTCTTTATTTAGATAGATTATATAGAAGATTATTCATGAATAATTTTAAAAAGAACTATTTATAATCGATGTTGTATTTTATGGACATAATAACCCCAAACTTAAGGGGCCATAGATGTCTTTGTCAAAATTTTCTCTCTCAAAGCTTTACCCTTTTCTCCAATACCCTATAAATATAATGGATTCTATTAACATATTTCAAAACTTCAATGGGCCAAATTTGAAATATTTCCTCACCTTATAAACTTCTGTATATCCCCAACACCCCGCACCCAAACCCCTCCCTTAATCTCTTTCTTTTTCCCCCAAAAGGGCTTTTCCCAATTTAAACTCTTCAAAAATTTCTCATACAACCAAAATCTTTATCTCGCGTATGGCCTTTCACGTAGCTTGCCCAATTACCTGGTACTACAAACTTCCCCCTCATTCTTTTATTTTCCTATTTTTTGAACATAATTTTGTTTATTTTTCTCTCTTCCTCTCTTTTTTATCACTCTTTCTCTCTACTCTCTCTCTTATTATCCAAGAATACCGTATGAGTTTCTCTGTTTTATGCTTTTTAGTTGTTTACCTGGGGTTTGTTTAAGCGGGGTTTCGCAATTTTGTGGTGTAGCTGGAAGATCTGATATTTCTCTCTTTATTTATCGATGGAACCCAAATGGGGTTCTTTATTTTGTGATCTTTTGTTGTTTTCTTTGTATTTTGCTGACCCAGTTGAGTGTTTCTAATTTTGGTTGTGGGTTTTGGTTCTTGTTTGGTGTAGTCGAAGGATCTGTTACTGCTCACTTGGGTTTCCAAAGGGTAAAAATGAGTTCTTGGAAGATGTGGTTAGGGTTGAGGAGTTTCTTAAGGACCCGTGGTTGCTCAAGGCTAAAGAAGGTGCCACAATTCAGGTTAAGGTACCCAAGATTGTTGTTGCTCCGCCTCCTCCCCAGCCAGCGGCGGTAGGTGATGGTGGTGGTGGTGGGGATGGAGAGGAGGCAGCTGCTATTGCTTCAGCACAGACTAAGCGTGCTGCTTTGCAGAAGAAAGCTGCTGCTGCATCTATGGTGGCTGAGGATTTCGCTAGACGATTCGAGTCTGGAGATCTGGAGGTTAGTGATTGTAGGCCTTTACTTCTTGTATTTTCAGATTGTTTGGTTTTTCAAATTAAGACACTTGCTTTTAATTCTATTTATCATAGTCAGGATAATGGAATATATGGTTTCTGAGTGAGATGAATGTTTCGTGTGGATAATGCCATCACTATTACAACAAAAACAACTATGACTCAATTCCAAACAAGTTGGGGTCGGCGATATGAATCCTCATTTCTTTCATTAGCTCAGCTCATATCATCATCATTACCTAATGCCATCACTATTGTTGTTACTTTATCTTTTAGTGCAGAGCTTCTTTTGTCTAGCGAGGAAAGAATTAAGACGATCTAGGCTGAATGAATACTTTAAGGGTAGCCGATTTTCCACTTCAAGAGGAGAAAAGGTACCCGAAGATTAAAAGAGAGTGCATTGATGGTGCTTCCTATAGGATTGAGAAATTCATGGGTTATTTTGTGTTTGAATTATCTACAGTATGAGTCAGCTGTTGAATTCCTTTTCCTTGTGAGAGGCGTTTATGTTTAGTGAAGGCTGTTGGTTAAATGCATTTTAGTCACACGCTCCAATCTTTACTTTTGTCTAGGCTGTAAGATCTTGAATATATTGACTTGAGAATGTTCTATGAAGTGGACAGCCGTAGACATTATGCTCTAAGGGGTCGTTTGGTTGATGTATTGCAATAATTAGTCTTAGCGTAAAGATCCCCATAAGATAATACAGTGTCTGGTTGGCTGCATAAAAAAAATTAATCACGGCAACATAGCATTTGGTTGCAGTATTGCATAGTGCCCACATTAAGTTATGCGGGAATCTATGAATTATTTTTTGGGGAATAGGATGTGGTATAAGTATACATGTGTTAACAATGTGGCATCACACTTCTTGGAGACAAAAATGCCCCTTTAACGTAATTCATTATTCATATATAACAATCTTTCTTTTCAATCACCACATAACAATCCCTTAATTATTAATCAGCACATAGAGAATCTCTGCATTATAATTCCCGCATAAATAGGGTGTCAGCTAAACGAACCTTAAAGGTCGGCTAGCGCTTCAAACAAAAAGCACTTATCTAGAAGCCTTTTGGATTTGATAATCTAAATACCCACTGAGGTGTGAGCTTTTTGGACATGATAATAGTTCGGATATTTCATTATCGTTCCACAAACTAAACCAAATAGACGTTGTCGCTACCAGCTGAATATTCATAATCTAAAGGTGCATTGTTACAGAATAGTTAATAACCCATTTTTCATTGCTCATTCTACTGATATTCATGAACTTTTACGGAGAGGGAGCTGGAATCTTAACAGGTTACATGATAGTATTCAATTTTAATTAAAAATAAATTTCTATCCTCAGGGCTCTGTGAAAGATGTTGGTGGAGATGAACAAGGTCAGTCAAATGTCAAAGTAATGTGTAGGCTATGCTTTTGTGGTGAAAACGAAGGAAGTGAAAAAGCGAGGAAAATGATGTCATGCAAAAGTTGTGGAAAGAAGTATCACCGAGGCTGCCTGAAAGCATGGGGTCAACATAGAGGTACTATTCTTGGCTACAAGATTTGTCAGTTCTAGTGTTGTGCTTCTGCTAATATACGCCTTTCTGCAGATCTCTTTCATTGGAGTTCATGGACATGTCCCTCATGCCGGCTTTGTGAGGTAAAACTTTTGATTCTTTTCAATAATGAAAAAGAGTTGGTTTTGCTTTTTTAAAAGCTGCCAGTAGAAAGTCTATTGTGCCATGAGTTGCTTTCTTGTTCTTTGTGTGAATAAAAAGGTCAAATGTTATTGGACAAAACATTTACTTTTATTACCTAACAAAATGTAAAAAGTGAATTTATCAGAGATATCAACTGATGCCCTAATCTTCTTTGCTAGTCATATGTAGCAAACTGAGGTTTTTCATACATAGGCAATTTGGGTTCTAGCCTGCTGCTTAGCCCTAGAAAAGGCACCCATGTCAGTTTTGACACACAAATCTTGGTAAAGGTACACCAATTAGAAAAGAAGATCTTGAGTAAGGTGGTGTCATAATACTAGAAAAAAATTCTTTTCACATCTTTATGCGCAGTCAATTGAGAAACGAGGATGTTACTTTTAAGTCAATGCTCTCAACTGGAGCCCTCTGTATGTGTATGATGTATGCCAATCAGTGAGATGGTGAAGCGGGTAGAATTTGACCCATGCCCCACCTATAAGCAAACCCATTATTTACTAATCATTTTGCCACACCAACTAGTCTTTGTCCTCTAAGAAACAGGGAAGACTACTTTCTACTGGATCAAGTACCTACCCTACATTCTTTGGTCTTGAAACGTCTGTGAACTTCTTTCCATTTTCTACTGTATGCACCATGTCAAAGCCAAATAAGCAGCAAGCAATAATGGCTTCCAATGATAATACCCTTGTCGAAACCCCAATCTCTGGTTGTAAGAAGTCATTTAATGTGAAATGAGTCACTGTTGTTCCGTGTTTCCCCTTTATGGTGTAAAGTTTATCATGTATAGTTGGGAGGTCTTACTGAATCATTATATTTTCTTTTTTGGTTTTTGCTTTGCCTCTTTTTTCTCCAGCTTTCTGTTTGGTCTTTTGTACTTTTAAGTTTTAACCTTCTGTCCTTCGCTGATTTTGATTTTAATTTCTGTTTTAGAACTCATTGCACATTAAATCTTCACATTGTTCGAAATGAGGTAGTTTAGTCCTTCTAACCAATGACCTAACCAAATCAAACAAAATGCTAGAACCAACTGTCCTTTAACCTTTACACCTTCCTTTGCTACTCTCTCTTGTGGCACCACGAAACTTGCCCACTGCATCTAGATTTTACTATGGAGGTTTCATGTGGTAGAAAAATGGGTTTGTAGGTTGGGATGTTGGTAGGAATTAAGCAGTATTTTAAAAGAGAAAATTGCAAAAAGAAAAACGAAGCTTTAATCAAAAAGCCAGAAGCAAGAATCAAAGTACAGGCTTCGTCAAACTGAAGTGTATGAATCATCAAACATATAAATTACCTAAATATATGAATTTAGTGCTTATAAGATTGAATGGCGATTAACATTATTATTACCTGATTAAAAAGCATTATTGTTTTCAATACTTGTTATACAAGAATGATAATATGTAGGCCACAACTCAAATTTAATATAATGAAAATAAAGTTTCACAAGGTGACAGAATAAAACGTCAATAGCAACATTGATTTTCGATTATCAATTAATCGACAAAGGATTAATCAATTATAAGAAGAATTAGTCTGCAGCAGTACTTGTAAATAGAAAAGGATTAGGGTGCAGCATTCGGTATCATATTGAATTGCTTTAGTAACTATGCAGAAAGTCGGAAGAGAAGCAATAAAGAAGTTCAAAATCAGAAGTAGTTGAAGAAGGCATTTGCATACTAAGAAAAAGTCATATTTCAAGAAGAAAAAGTAGAAAAAATTTAATTTTAAAATACAAAGAAAAATCGTAAAAGAAGAAGAGGCGTTAAAAACTTGAACAAAGAAAAAGAAGACAACCATGACAAACAGAAGACTTAATTGTAGGTAGGACTCGTATAACTCATATATAAAGGATCTACTCTTCTTGCCCCATTTTTCTATTTTCCCTCCATATTTTAAAGTCATTTTGAAATAAATTGACCTTGAAAACAATTTCTGTCTCACTCTCTGAACCACGTTTCTCCAAAGCGCGTGGCATCACACATGAAACAATAACCCCTCGTTTCTCATCACTTCATCGCTAGCTTGTATTAACACTGGATTCAAGGATGTGTGAAAAGTTTGACATATTGGAGGAAGGGGTGGTAAAGGGTGGGTGTCAAAAGATGGTGCTCGTGGAATTGTTAATTTTATTGACCGAGTGACTGCAAGGACTGATTCGGCTCATATCACGCAAATTGAAGTTTTTGCTGCATATAGGTGTTGCTATGGAGGTTGCATGAACAGGGAATGGGTTTATTTGTTGCGGATAGTCGTAATATGAGGATATCGGAAATATTTTTGATTGTTTGGAGGGAGGGGTGGTAGAGGGTGGAACATGACAGTATCAGTGAATAATGGCTAGATTTACTCTCACAAGATTGGAGTTTATATGTGCTGACGATATAACATAAATATAATGTCAAAAGCTATTAACCTATTATCTTTCCTTTCTATTTGAGTGTTTGATGGTCATGGATGACAGGATGTTACTGATAATGTCTTCTCCTGTTATGTTAAATTGCAAGGTCGGTTGCCAATCTATTTGAGACAGCATCACATGAAGCACAGTTTCTGCCCAAATATTGATGATCAAACATATTAATTGGGAAAGAGTTCTTGAAATATGAAATATCCTTAAAAAACCAGTGGAAGTGTCCCTATCGAGTTGGGTTATAAATGATTGGACATGCATTCCGCATCATTCTCTAGTGATGATTTGCATTTTGGGCAATTTGATGTCTATGTTATTGTTCAAGTCATGTTCTTATGCTCACTATATTGCTCATATCTACTGGGTACTGACTATATGCTCCTTGTTTGGTGCAGGCCTGTCGAAGAACTGGAGATCCGAACAAGTTCATGTTTTGCAAAAGGTGTGATGGAGCTTATCACTGTTACTGTATGCAGCCTCCACACAAGGTGGATTCTTGTGTCTTACTGCTCCAGTTCCATATAATGATAAAAGTAGAATGCACTTACCTATAAAAAAAAAGAAAGAAAGAGGAAGAAGATAAAAGTAGAAAGCACTTAGTTGTCCTTTCTAAGAAAAAAGAATGTTCTTAATTGCTTTTGGAATTTGCAGAACGTTAGCAGTGGACCTTATTTATGTCCCAAACACACAAAGTGTCACAGCTGTGGTTCTAATGTTCCAGGAAATGGCCTGAGTGTAAGGTATGTAGTATGAACAGTTGGCGGAAATTCTCTTGGATGCAAGTTTTGCAATATCTTATTTTGTTAATTGGACACTACGATTAACCACATTTTAGTTAATGCGCTTATCCGTGTTCCCTTTCCCTTTCTATGTCGTTTTTCTGTATATTCATAGAGGAGCATCATGCAGGAGTTATATTTGGTTTTACATTATGTATTGTGAGCAGTTTACGCAGTTCTCTAGTTCTGGGCTTGTCCATACTTCATAGCATCAATGATCAGTTCTCTAGTTTTGGGCTTGTCCATATTCCATAGCATGGATGATTTCCGCACTGATGCTTTTTCAAGAGTCCACATATGAAGTATTGCGATACCATCAGATACTGCTGTGTGCATGTGATATATGAAAATTATCTAAGGCATGTTGAAATTAGGTTGAATTCTGTAGTTATCTTGCAGCTACTCTTGTTGCTTAGCATATTAACTTAAATTTCCTTAATTTTGCATCACTGCAGATTGCATATCCTATTTTCTTCTAAATATTGATATCTTGATGTAATGCAGGTGGTTTTTAGGATACACTTGTTGTGATGCTTGCGGTAGATTATTTGTGAAGGGAAACTACTGTCCTGTTTGCTTGAAGGTAGATAGCGTGGCGGTTTTGATTATCTTAGCTTCTCTTTATTTTTTAATTCAATGGGATTAATTGTAATATGGCGGTTTACAAATGTAAAATGGCTATTTTGTCAGCTGCTGTTATCTATGTTGCTCGGACTCTCCAAAAGTGCTGCCGCACCTGTGTCGGATCCTCCAAAAATGCACTAAATTTGGAGGATCCGACACGCACCCAACAACATTTTTGAAGAGTCCGAGTAACATAGGCTGTTATGTATTACCTTGTGCTTGTTTCCTTTGCAAAGTAATTGATTGCTTTTCCCAACGTGTATGAGGAATGCAATTAAGTGTTTTTTGTACTGTAGGTTTATAGAGATTCTGAAGCAACACCTATGGTTTGCTGTGACATTTGCCAGCGCTGGGTGCACTGTCAATGTGATGGCATCAGGTTTGCTTAATCATTGCCTAAAATATTATTAATTTATTGGTTTTGCATTGGTGCCTTTCTTATGAAATACAATATTGTTTCTTGACATATGTGCAATATGGATGTGCATTAGGTTAGACATTTCTGCTCTGAAATTTATATCAGAAAGCAATTACTGACAGCATCCTGTACCTTTTTGGCATTCTTTAGCAGATTTTCTCTGTTACTATGTGGAAAGCGTTTTCAAAGTAGTCTCACTATTCCCCATTGGCTTTTATTGTTTCATTGAATAGTTGAATGACATTTTGGGTTATTTATGCTGCATTCTGCCTTATTAAGAGCTGAGTCAGTACTCAGTTGACAGGGCACTACTTCTAACTACCGGAAAGCTCCATTTCTGCCCTTCGCTATACAAAACATCCTGACATCTTTGTGGTTTGAGATTTTGTAGTTGGCACTTCTTTTCTTCTGTCAGTCATGCGATATAAAGCTGTTAACTTATGCAACCTTGCTAGTAGTTTCACTAAAGCTTCGAGAGAGAGACTCCATTGAAACTTTTAATTTGAAAGTGAGTATTTGCTTTGCAGTGATGAAAAATATATGCAGTTTCAAGTGGATGGAAATCTGCAGTATGCCTGTCCAACATGCCGTGGAAATAGTTATCAGGTATGTTTACGGCAAGGGTTAATTCAACTAGAAAATTTTAAACTAGAACTTTATCATGATAGTTTCTATTGACCTTCTCAGGTGAGAAATCTTGAGGATGCTGTTCAGGAGCTTTGGAGGAGGAGAGATGAAGCCGATAAGGAATTAATTGCAAGTTTGAGGGCAGGAGCTGGGTTGCCAGTTGAAGAAGAAATATTTTCTATTTCACCCTTTTCAGATGATGAAGATAGCGGTCCTGTTGTAAAAAATGAACATAGTCGATCTCTGAAGTTTTCTCTTAAAGGTTTAGTTGACAAATCTCCCAAAAAGAACAAGGAGTATGGAAAGAAATCTTCTTACAAGAAATCTGGTAAAAAGAAAGGGCAGCAATTGTCTTTAACCGGACAAAACGAAATACATCCTGATGGTGCTGGTTATGTCAAGAATGAACAATTGCAGGCTTATGGGGAACTGGATAGCTTTTCTTCTCCCGTTGGCAGCTTGACAGAGGGTATATGCTCAATTAATCAGGCAGGGGTCATAAAGCACAAATTTATTGATGAGGTTACAGGAAACAAGGGTAAGAGGACAGTCCAAATTAAAGGCAGCAAGCCTCAGCGTTTGGATGGGGATGATATTGGCATTCAGACAAGCATGCCAAAGACCTCTAAGGGACCAAAGCTTGTTATACATTTGGGTTCACGGAATAAAAATGTAGCAGGTTCCCCAAAGTCTGATGCTTCAAGTTGTCAGAAAGATCAAGATTTGACTACTTCAAATGGTATTTCTTTTCTATATGATGTCTTCGGGTCCCTCTTGCTTTCCGTTTTCATATTTTGGTGAAGCTTGTTTATAAACAACTACTTCTCCCTAGATTTGATGTCAGTAAAGATTCTTCTCTACTCGCTTTCGTCACTTGTGACTTGTGACCCGAAAGCTATGATTATCTTAATTGTTCTCTCATCCAAACTAAAGGTCCTGTCAGTGGGAGAAAATGATTATAATTTTCCTATGTGCAATATTATTTTTCTTGGAGTTTTTCTTTTTTGATTTGTAAGGACTTCATGTATAAGTTGGTGCAAGGGCTTTATGTGGTAAGAGCGCAACTGCGTGTTGAGTGGATTAGCGCACGTCACGAGTCAGACCCTGCCGCAGGCAAAAGCCTGGTATTTAAGTGGAGAAAGGTAGAGGGGCTCCTATTATCCACCGAGTTTTGAACCTTGGGCCATTGGCCCTTGAGGATTTATCGGTTATCAAAAAAAGGACATAGAAGTTAGCTAAGGAATATAATAAAGTACCATGAGTCTGGGGTTGTTTTTTGTTTGAAGAAGCCTGAAGTATCTCTAATGTACTTTTCTTGCATATGTATTTTCTGGTGTACTTGTATGCTTGATTAATTCTCCAATTCTTGTTCGAGTGTGGTTTCCTTCACTATATTTTTCTTTATAGCTTCTTATATGCTACAAACATTCAGATTCCTTCCTCTCCGAATTGATACTTGCAGCTGAACAGTCTGGAAAGGTGTTGATGGCTCCAAAAAGATAAAAAGAATTTTTTTTTTAAACCTAAAGTGGTGAATACCTGAAATCTAACTAAAGATTCATGCTGTATATTTTTTTATTTTTCTTATGCTAAATCCCTTATGAAATTTAAGAAAGTATGGTTTTAATTTGTAAACCAGTGTGCTCACCATCAAAATTAGAAGGCGGCAATGCCTCTTTTGTGCTTTAATTTCTAAATTGCTTGATTAAGGAAGCAATATTTCTCGAGCTCGAGTAGTTAGAATGCTCTGTGACTGCTTATATGTTCTTCCTTTGTTTATCAGGTAGTGAGGATCTGGGTCTGCTGAGAGAGAATGAAAACTCAGAAAGGAATGACACTGCAGCTAAATTTGGTGGTGGAAAAGGTAAAACGTGTTGTAACTTGTTTACTTTCTCTTTGGTTTTTTTCTTGTTGGGGTGGGGGGGTGAGGGGCATGAAGATAAAATTTAATTTACTGCTTAAAGGAGCATTTTTCTAGTGTTCGTTTGTAACTTTTCTTTTGGCACCCGGTTCTGTGTCTGCAGGACATAAGGTGGATCATATGGACCAAATAAAGGGTCAAAATCCTAGGGGTAAAGAAAGTCACTTAATAAAGATAAAGAAAGTTAGTTCAGAAGCTACCCATTTGCCTGTCAAAGTTGGTGGAAAATTTACCGATGGATCTGGACCTATTCCTCCGGTCAAGACTTTTGGTATCTTAGGAAAGAGAAGCAATGATGGTAGTGTTATTACAAGGGCTGGAGCTGAAGTTCCTGCCACAAGGGGCAACAAATTGACTTCCTTGAAACATGCAGAAGCTGGGCCCGCTTCTTGTGATGACCTGAACGACGAGAAAATTAGTACACCTTCAGTATCTAATTCAACGAGAAAGGATCCAAAACCTCTTCTAAAGCTCAAGTTCAAGAATCCTTACCATGAAAGTCAAAATGTGTGGGCTTCTCCTGGGGAGGAGGAGAAAAGCATGGTTAAGGGCCAGAGGTCTAAAAGAAAGAGACCACCAGCCTTTGGAGAAAAAGCATCAACTAAGGCTGATGATAATTCACCTCAGTGGTATGAGGATAGTACAATGGATGAGTTCATGGATGCTAACTGGATACTGCAGAAGTTGGGAAAAGATGCAAAAGGAAAGAGAGTGGAAGTTCATCATCCGTCTGATAATACCTGGTAAGTTTATTGTTATGTCAAGCTGATTACCATACTTGCTTCCAGTTGTATGCAACTTCAATGGAAATGAATATTCCGCGATAGTAATCTCTATAAGCTGTGAGAAAAAGGCAATCAATAAAGCAAGGGAATTGGGTGGGAGCAGAAGGATATAGTAGGATAAAGAAAAGAAACTATACTTGTTTATCAGTTACGAGTTCATTTCGGTTTTGTGACTGCATTGCTGGATCTTATATATCAAATTATATAGGAAAGGATTGATATAAATCTGTGCCACACTTTTGTTGAGGTGCATTAGTTTGACGTTTCAATTTTGTTTTACTTTTCAGGCATAGAGGTACAGTGATAGAAGTCTTTGAAGGCTCATCGGTAGTGTCTGTTGCTCTTGATGATGGGAAGAAGAAGAACTTGGAACTTGGAAAGCAAGGAATACGTTTTGTATCACAGAAGCAAAAACGTTGACGGTTTAGTAAAATTGGTCGTTATTAGATGGCAGCATATCCTGCTACTTTAGATGCTAAAGAGCATGAGAGTTGCAGCATAAGCAGCTGCTGATTCCCAGGGTTGTTTCTTTTTTGGAGGACCCAAAGGAAGTAACTGATCTTTGCAGGTCAAAGTTTCAAGGTTACTGCACCCTGCATCGTGTGCTTGCTGCGAGTTAGCTTGCTAACCTTTGCCTACCAGATTTTACATGGAAGGCATTGGTTCTGCTTTTCGTTTCCCAGTGTACAGCTTCACTTTTTATGGTCAGAGGTGTAGAGTACAATTTTTGAGCCTTTTGGTGTCACTTAGATTAATCTTGCTTTTTTTAAAATTTTTTTTTTCTTCCAGTTTTTGTAAATCTTTAAGTGGTTAGAAATTCTGCAATTGAGAGCTTATATTGAGCTGGGTGGATTTTGATTAAACTGGCTTATAAGCACTTTTTGGCTTATGTATGTATTTGGTAAAATTAAAATTAAAGGTAGAATAGCCTAAATGACACCTGTATTTTGCCAACTGAATACTTATATTTATTCAAAACGCGAATAATAAACGCGTGGCTTATCCTATGTGTCATATTTGGTTTCAGTGCGTGATTCACATGCTTGTAAGGGGCGTGAAGACATTTAAAAAAGCTCTAAAGGTAATAAATTAGGCTATTTAACATCTATTTTCTACTTTCTACCTTATTCTTCATTATTGAGCGTTATAGAAGCTAAATTTATCAAATTCGATACATTCTTCTTTCTTTGTTAGCTTCAACAGTGAAAGAACATAGTTTTATTTTCTTGTTATTCTTCGTTGCTCATCAATTTTTGCCATCTCCTTTTGTTTTGAAAGTTGATTTTTTCTGCTTCTCCTCCAACAAATAAGCTACTATCGCCTTTCCAATTCAAACCTCCATTAGAAAATTGTTGCAGCTGTAATGTGCAAAGTTTCCAGATTTAGGTTATCTCTAACAACATTTAGAATCAATTCCAAGCCCATATATCCTCATTAATACATTTAAGCACCGGTGATAATAATCTGCAGGGATTAATCCCCGCTACAATCGGTTCACTTTCGAGTTTACAAGTAATTTCGCTATCGCGAAATCAACTACCTGGGGTGTTCCCTGCATCATTTTTCTGTAATGGGTCATTAGTCAATATTCCTCATGCAATTAGGATCATTCTATTTAGATTGGCTAACAATACCTTAACTGTTGAAGTTCCTTAGAGTATATTGAATCTTGCTTCATTGGGATACTTGACCTTGGTGGGAATAGGTTTTCTGGTTTGATTCCACAGTTTTTGGGTAATTTGACAAGCTTGAGAATGCTGTCTCTTAGTGGGAGTAATATTTTTGGGCTGATTCCAGCAAGTTTGGGCCGATTTTTAATCCTATTGTTGGCCTTGATGTGTGACTTGTAGCCTACTGGTCTTATCATAAACCCTGAAAAAATCAAAAAGGAAAACTTAATATACAAAGTATCTTCTTATAGTTGTGACTTATGTTCGTTCATTCCAGTTGCTATAGCAAATATTAATACAAAAGATGAAAATGGGAAAAGATGAATGAATTTACCTCTTAATATATATGAATTTTTTCTTATACGCTAAGTCATTTATAAATATGAATACATTTTAGAATGGAATCAGTCTAAATAATATACAATATCAATATTCCTCATGCAATTAGGATCATTCTGTTTAGATTGGCTAACAATAAATTAACTGTTGAAGTTCCTTAGAGTATATTGAATCTTGCTTCATTGGGATACTTGACCTTGGTGGGAATAGGTTTTCTGGTTTGATTCCACAGTTTTTGGGTAATTTGACAAGCTTGAGAATGCTGTCTCTTAGTGGGAGTAATATTTTTGGGCTGATTCCAGCAAGTTTGGGCCGATTTTTAATCCTATTGTTGGCCTTGATGTGTGACTTGTAGCCTACTGGTCTTCTAATTATTGACGTGACGTCATACGTGTATGCGATTGTCATACACTTAATGGCAGCCACATTGGATAAGTGTTTATTATTCACGTTTTGAATGAGTATAAATATTCAATTGACAAATATCTAACTTTGGGAACCGGCATGACAGGGTTAGTGAAGTACATGTGCCATTTGGGTTATTCTGCCAAAACTAAAAGTACTTATAATTTAAGTAGTTATAAGTCAAAAATAAGCTAAAAAATATAAGTTGGTTCTCCTAACTTACCAAATTATTAATTTCAGAACTTTTATCCAAATATGTAAATGCTTATTTTTTATATCTGTTTCAGCACTTTTTAGCACCTATACTTATATGCTACTTTAAAAAAAGATAATGCTTTATGAAAATTTTTCTAAATTAAAAGTGACTTAATTTTAATATAATTGTTTTTTTTTCCTCTAAGTAAAAAGAAAAAAGAAACAAAGGAAAAATAGAGGCCATTCCCTTTACATTTTGAGCTATCCTTTATAGTATATGTTTTGTCTTCTCCGACGGCCACTAGGTTCGCCTCAATCCTCAAGAAGTATCCTTCTCTCTACTTCCATGTAAAACCCTAAATCCGACCTTCCTCTTTCTATATTCTTCCTAATTATTATTGCTCTAATGCTTTACTTTTTATATTTAGTTTTCCTGTTTGTTTCTCCAGTTCACACTATTTTCTTTTTCGTCGAAGATTGTTAGAAGGAAACGAGCTAAAACTTGGGAGGAAAGTTTTGCAGTGTAGAAATTTGTTTATTTTGGGTATCTATAATATGATTAAGATATTAAATTGATGAAAACACATAGGAGAAATTGTTTAAGTGCTAGTTAGAAAATGCTAAGGAAAAAAAATAAAACACAAAAAAACTGGAACTTGATGCAGTTTTGTTCTTCGTTTGTTAGCAATACTCCCTCCTTCATGAAGTGCAGAATGATGTTGAACGTTTATTCAGCAGTTAAACTAATGAACCAAATCATTTTGGCTTATGTTGAGCTGGGTGGATTTAGGTCTTTATATATTCAATTAGTTATATATTTTTGCAAATGCTTAAAAGCGCATCTATATGGCATATAGCATGTCCCCCTGTGTGATGCAATTTCTATCCAATGGATAGGTACATAAAAGAGCAGCCTACACTTGACTTAGAGGCAAGATGAAATCTACGGGGCATTGTTTGATTGCTTCTTTAACTCCTTTTCATTCTGTTATCCTGAAAAACCGTGGCAGATTTTCATCAAACTTCCTTTATGGAAGTACAAGCAAACCAAGGACATTCTGTGCTTATCATCAAAAGTCCAAACTCCACTCTACTTCTCTAATGGGTGCAGAGCGCTATCCTCCTCCTTGGTTCAGGTGCATATTTAAGACTAATTTACTCTCTTTACATTGTTAATAAGATCCCTTATCTCCTTTTTTAAAGCCAAAAAAGAAAAGCTCCCTAATATTTTCAAGCCTTTGTACTTAAACAGTGTTGCCCCCATGATGGAGTTGACCGATAACCATTTCAGAACTTTGGCCCGTCTTATCACAAAACATGCATGGCTCTACACCGAAATGCTTGCTGCAGAAACAATTGTCTACCAGGCTGGCAATTTGGTAAAGTTCTGCTCCATGGAAAGACTCTAGTGCTTCTCTAGTCAACTATAGTTTTTTTGTTTGTTTTGTTTCTACTCTTAACTTGAACTAAGTAAAAGGAAGAGAATTACGCGAGCTCCGACTACACAAACAGATTTTTATGATGTTATTCAGAGGTGGGATGAGGTAATTGTGTGTAATCAGGCATGCATTTTCCATTTCAAAGAATCAGGCATGATATTTTTACAATCAAGAATCTTTTGTTGTTCTCGACACAAGAAATGAGAAACAGTAGAACATTTACCATTCTTCCAAATTTCCTTCCAAAGGTGTGCACTGTTGCAGCCTCCGTGGCTTTAGTCTAGTGGTTAGAGCAGTGCCTGATGTGTGGGTTAGGCGACGTCATGGATTTGAATACTGCTGCAGACAAAAGTTAAAAGAAGAGTAATCGAGTTTGGGGCACTCCCTCTGCCCGAAATTTTGTTATCAGTTAGCATTTGGCAGGCTACATGAATTGGGACAGTGCTATATTAAGTACACTAACAACAATTCTGCTTTAATCCTAAGCACCATGAGCTAGCAAGTAACGGCTCAAAATTACTGAGATTCAAACTAAGATTTTCAGGTTAAATTTGTCACTAAATGTGCATAAATCAAAATATTCAATAATCTTATTTTATCCATTTTTTTTTCAAGTTTAGTGACAGTGAAATAGTCAAAAGTCGCATTTGGCAGGCTACATGAATTGGGACAGTGCTATATTAAGTACACTAACAACAATTCTGCTTTAATCCTAAGCACCATGAGCTAGCAAGTAACGGCTCAAAATTACTGAGATTCAAACTAGCGTAAGATTTTCAGGTTAAATTTGTCACTAAATGTGCATAAATCAAAATATTCAATAATCTTATTTTATCCATTTTTTTTTCAAGTTTAGTGACAGTGAAATAGTCAAAAGTCGCATTTGGCAGGCTACATGAATTGGGACAGTGCTATATTAAGTACACTAACAACAATTCTGCTTTAATCCTAAGCACCATGAGCTAGCAAGTAACGGCTCAAAATTACTGAGATTCAAACTAGCGTAAGATTTTCAGGTTAAATTTGTCACTAAATGTGCATAAATCAAAATATTCAATAATCTTATTTTATCCATTTTTTTTTCAAGTTTAGTGACAGTGAAATAGTCAAAAGTCGCTTTCGCAATCTTGATCCTCTGGCTGCCGGTCCAAATTTTCATTATAAGAAGGAAATAGTGACAATATGTTTCTGTGGGTATATACTTACTTTCTACATGATGTAAACTGACCATTGACAAAGAGAAGCTTACAGTTAATGTTTTTATAGATGGTGCCTGACACTCGTATCTGATTACTAAATCAATGAATTGGACTGTTATTTTTTCAATTACTAAAAAAAGTCGGGTTTTCTTGTGGGGGTCAAGTTAGCCAAGTTGATTGGTCATTTGCCTTTCTCTAAAGTAGGACTCTTGTCCTAGTAAGATGGTCACACAGAAATGTATCTTTATTTTTGGTGTAAAATAGTGGGAAAGGAGAACTAGATGATTATATAATTGTAACCTAGGTAGATCTCCAAAAGGAACTTTCTTGTACTGATAGGTCATTGTCCCAGTAAGATGGTCACACAGAAATGTATCTTTGTTTTTGGTGTAAAATAGTGGGAAAGGAGAACTAGATGATTATATTATTGTACTGTACTGATATGTGATTGCTTGGACCTCTAAGAGCAGCTTGTCGCTGACTAAGAGCCCGTTTGGCTTAGCTGATATGATAAGCATATGTGCTGAAAAGCACTTTTAAGTACTGAAGTTGATTTAAAAAAGAAATAAATGTGCTGAAATTAGTAATAAGTAACTAAAAAATTGGGTGTACAAAGAGTTTTGTTTTAAAAAGAAGTATTTTAGGGATAGCATATTAAATATTTGGTCAAACCTAAAGTGCTTATAAGTTGAAATTTGATAAGTTGGGGGAGACCAACTTATGGGTTTTGACTTAGTTTTGGCTTATAAGCACTTAACTTATAAGCACTTTTAATTTTACCAAACGCGTAAATAAGTCAAAAAGTGCTTATAAGCCAGTTTGACTTGCTTATAAGCTTAGCCAAACACCCTCTAATACTTTTGTGTTTCTATCAGCCAGTGAGCCAGCGAGATCTGATATTTATGTGATTTTGTTAATATATCAGGATAGGTTCTTGGCATATGGCCCTGAGCAACATCCGATAGTGCTTCAAATCGGGGGAAATAATCTGGAGAACTTGGCCAAAGCGACACAACTGGCAACTCCTTATGGCTATGATGAAATTAACTTTAAGTTCGTTCTGCTTTTCTTCTCTATGGTATAAGTTTCTAGCTTTTATTCAGACCCATAACTGATACTCTTTCTCAATTATCTAACAGTTGCGGATGTCCTAGCCCTAAAGTAGCTGGACATGGGTGTTTTGGTGTGCGACTCATGCTTGATCCAAAGGTTCATATTTGTTTGCTTGATACATCAGAATCATTATTTTCTGTAAAAGTTACTCTGACATATGCATAACTTTTACAAGGAAAGTTTGTTGCTGAGGCCATGTCTGTAATTGCTGCAAATACAAATGTTCCCGTGAGCGTGAAATGCAGAATTGGAGTTGATGACCACGACTCATACAACGAACTATGTAAGCTCTTCAACTTTCACCCACTTACAGGAAATGAGAATCAAAATTTAATTCGTCAATCTCAATCTTTTGGTTATCACTTGTTGTTCCTTTCTCTTGTATTGTTGGTTATGTCTCCTGCATGTTTGTTTAATGCTCTAACCTTGCTTCAAGAATATCATCAAAATTGAGCATTTTTAGTTTGTTCATAATAGATTTCCAAGCAGACCTTTGCTGTCCTTGTAGCTGCTTGGACTTTCAAGTAGATCTTACAAAGCTGACAATAACTTGTAAATATGAACTAGAAGCAAATTGCATGACCACTTAACTTGGAGCAGAATCCATGTTACACTTCAGGTGGCTATATTTCATATGCTCCTTTTGTTCCCTTTGGGCATGATGTATTTGTAGGTTTGTGGAGACTGGAGAAGAGCACCTCTATACTTGCACACTCTTTGATGCAAGTTAGTTAAGCGTTACTCTCCCCATGCTCGATCTGTAATTATATGTGTCATCAGACATTTAAGAAATAGAACTGGAGATCATAATTTAAGCGAAGAAGTGCTGGTTTGTCTCTACAAGGGCTTATGCTTTTGAAAAAAATGCTACATAGGGTATAATACGCGCCGTTACCTTATCCAAAATTTCCTACCCAGAACTTCCTCGATTAGGTTTGCTGATAGCTCTACATAGTTTTGCATGAACAGAATTCCAAGTTTCCCCCTCTTAGTATATATTACCCATTAGGCCTTTCATGCATTATCTACTAGATAATTTAAATAAGAGTTTTGATCATTATCACCTAGATGATACAGATACAATGTTCATGTTCTACAACTAGATGCCACAGAATTAGGCATCTAGTTGATAAATGATCATTTTCAACTAGACGATTTAAGTAAGAGTTATGATCATATCAGCTAGATGCTACAGATACAAATTTCATCCTCTATGAGTAGATGCCTCATAATCTTGTATGTTCAATTGTTCATATATAGTTTGGGTGTTACATGTCCCCTTTGTTGGTACTCTACATAATTTGCCAAGTCCTAGCAAGTTGCATATTTAAATTTGACTGAGTACTTGAATCTCATGCATATTTGCCATATTTGGCTACTGTTGCTAGTTAAGATGTTTCTTATGTTTTTATGCACTAGGGCTAGCTATGATGAGGTGTCATTTTTGTCGAAACAGAACTATTAGAAAGAAAAAAAAGAAAGACAGAAAGAGAATAATGTTAAAAGTGTTGTCTGTTAACTGATTAACCTTCCAAATGAGTCTTACCCTATCAGTTAACACGAGTTAGTTCCACCAGTTGGGGTGGTAAATAGTGCTTCTATCTTCTCTATAAAGTAGAAAGAAATTAACTATTCGCTTTCATGTGTACAGGTGATTTTATTTACAAGGTTTCTTCTCAGTCACCAACTCGGCATTTTATTATACATTCTCGGAAGGCATTACTGAATGGAATCAGCCCAGCAGATAATCGAAAAATTCCCCCGCTCAAGTATGCAGTTTGCAATAGCTTAATAATCCAACAAGGATTTATAACAATGAAACAAGTGAAATTATATATCCCTACTTAATCATGTACTGGTGTATTTGCAGCCAAGACATTGAACTACTACATGCCTATCTTTAGATCTTAATAATTGTTCGGAATCACTGAAAAATAAAGATCTTAATGATTGTTCCTAATGACTACCGAAGTTGACCATTGACAGGTACGAGTACTACTATGCCCTCTTGCGTGATTTTCCGGATCTACAATTTACGATAAATGGAGGCATAAATTCTATTGAGGAGGTACGTGTCTCAAACCTAAAATGGAGTTAACATGTAGTACTAATTTGTGAAAATGTTGTTCAAAATTGTAAAATCAGATGTGCTGAAAATTTAAGTTCTCCACTATCCCTAACTGTCGACAGGATTCCTTTATTTTGAGAAAAATAAGCTTCATTAGGTTGGATTTGTCTTGACAGAGCGCAGGATATCTGATCCATTTAAAATACCTAAACTTGCTGGTCGTATAGTTCCGTAGCTTCTATAAAGAAAACTATGATATTCTCTTGATAAACTTCTTCCTGTGAAAAATAACTTGTCAAAAAGAGAAAAAGTTATAAAGAGATGCATTTGTATGACCTCTCTTAGTGTACAGGTAAAATTCTAGATATTATGCCCACGAGCAATTCAGGGGCCCAATCTTGTGCCAATTTAGGCTTGGGAGTTCTTGCTGTGAACTTTAAAAGTAAATGGTTTTTAGTCTTTCTTGCACTTGGGAATTCTTGCTGAGAACTTCTAAAGTAAAATGGTTTGTAGTCTTTCTTGCACATTGGTGTGTAAGCTTTGTCAAATTTCATATTTGGTGTAAACAAGAGGTCTTACAAGAACCTGAATCTATTTTTGATGTATTAGAATCCTTATGAGAAGACTAAGGACTAGGAGTTTTGTTTTGATTCTTGTAAAAATAGGGGACTACACACCTTTTGTGTAGTTTGTTATTAATGTACTAATATGTTACCTTCTCAAAAAAAATATTTGCACATAGTACTTTACCCCTTTTTTGGTTATTTCATTTTTAGGTTAATGAGGCACGTACAGAAGGAGCTCATGGGGTTATGCTGGGACGTGCAGCTTACAGCAAGTATGAAAAGTGTCAATACTTATCACTGTTTCAATAAGTTGTTGAGATAGTTTTGTGGCTTTGTTAGTTTGATAGTTGTCTACATATTTGTATCGTTCCTAGATGTCTGCATATTTGTTTTACACTGTTACAACTAGTCTCTTTTATCTACTACACCTGAGTGTGACCTCCCAAATATTGATGCTTATGGATCCACCCCGTTTCCCCATCTTATGTTGCTCTATGTTTCAATATCAGTATTTGAGTTGATCGGGTAGAGTTGGGTCGGTTTTAGTTGGAAATAAGGCACTTAGCCTGTTTGTCATATTCTCCCGTAATGTCCTTGTAGATCTTGCAAGTTGAAAATTGTCAGTTTGAGCTAAGCATTAATTTGCAAAAATAAAAATAAAATTGGTCTCTGGAGAACTTGAGAGACTATGCCTACTGGTTTTTCTTTTTGTTTCAATGAAAGGTGATAGTTATTTGAAAGGCCGCTTTTAGAACGCGTGAATCCTTGAAGTTGTAAATATGCTTTGAACTGTAGAAATTAATTGTTTTAAGCTGTTCTGTCTGGATAAACTTGTCAGTGTTGATCCATGGGAAAGATGGATTCTTGGCAAGTAGAAGCTTTTGATCTTTGAAATGTTAGTTTGGGAAGAAGAAGAGCAACCTTTTGTCCCCTGTAGTAGGGGAATATGCGAAAAATGTCAATGGTAATTGACTAGTGGACATTACGTGATTAAGTAGAGATCTTGTGCTTGTAGTAGCATTGGTGATTTGTTGGTTCCGTGGATCGATGTTGAGATTCTGATTCTAGTTTTTAGTTCAGTAAAGCAGAATGACAAACCCCATCAGACGTTTTGAAACTGTGCTAACCTTGGCATCTAAAATGTTTAATTCTCATTTTGTTGACATGTTAAGACAACTCATGCTTTTGACAGTCCATGGCAGATTCTGGGACATGTTGACAGCGCTGTATACGGTGCACCTTTGCGTAGCATAACCCGGCGCCAGGTTCTCATTGTTATCTGCATTCTAGTTTTTTTTTTTTTGGGTGACATCTTCCTACTTAAATAGCATATGGTTTCCTTATCACTCACGTCTTCATTGGAGCAGGTTCTTGAACAGTATCAGGTCTATGGTGATTCAGTCGTTGGAATGTATGGGGGGCTTAAGCCAAGCATGCGGGATGTTGTCCAGGTAGGGTCACTCTTCATTTTATCCTTTCGAGCTGTTAACTTTAGCTGTGTCTGGAGTTTTGCAAGCATAAACACATTTCTTTAAAAGCTTTAGCAAGCAAGTATTCTTTTGTCCTGGACATTGTCAGTCTACTGATGCATGGTTTGGCTTGTTTCCCTCATAATTGCTCTGTCATCACAGTATTCTATTATATTCTATATACTGCATTGAGTTTCGCAAGCATAAACACACTTCGTATAAAAGCTTTAGCAAGCGAGTTTTCTTTTGTCCTGGACATTGTCAGTCTACTGATGCATGGTGTGGCTTGTTTCCCGCATAATTGCTCTGTCACCGTAGTATTCTACTACTATATTCTATATACTGCATTAATAAATCATTTTGTTTGCTTAATTTAGCAATTTATGAGGGATTTTTCTCTGAAAACGTTTTACTGCTGTAATCATTTAACTTTTCCCTGTATAGCCTCTGCTCGGTCTATTTCATGCAAATCCTGGAAATGGTCTATGGAAGCGCAAGGTTGATGCTGCTTTCAAGAAATGCACGGTATGTCACTATTGACTGAATTATGATATTTGGAAGTGCTCTCTTTAGTAATCATGACAGTTGAAAATGCTCTTTCTATTTACCGGCCATTCTTGTTCATAGTGGTTGAGAGAGTCCTCTTCACGCCACTAGGTCCAGAGTTCGAGCCTGGCACCCTGACAAACAACAGGAATATGCTCTTTCTATTGCCATCTTCTAGCTGTGGTTCACCTACTATGATATTTTGTTCCCTTCAAATGACAATCGCTGAAGTTTTGACTCTCTATGTTTTCATTTTTCCGACATAAATTGGATTTTACATAGTTTAGAGAAAATAGTTTGGATGAGTTATAATCTCTCTTTATGGTAGAGACATAATAAAATAACCACGGGTGATGTGAAAATGGTATAAAAATGTTGCACCAAATATTAAGCACTGCAAGGTAGAATTGGCTGAGGGTCTGTTGGAATTTGGAAACAATCTCTCTACCCTTCCACAGGGTAGGGGTAAGGGTAAGGCTGTACATCCTACCTCACCAGACCCCACTTGTGGGAATCCATTGCGCTGTTGTTGCTGTTGTACAAGGTAAAATTGCTACATATTGATTTGGCACTATAATTCGTGGAAATAGCTATTCTAGGAAAGGCGTCGTTCACATGCATTTCAAGCACATTCATCCCTGAATGCAAGAATGACAAAAGATGTTTGATGTGCCTATACGGCCATCCAAGAGCAAGCTCCGTTAAATTTTGTTAGTTGCTGGCAGCTTAGCTGTAAACATTTGCATATATCAATTTATGTGTTTAAAATTATATTTCTTATGTTGTCCATACCTTTCTGTTCCTTTTTAAACTGATTTAAACCTTGTAGACAATTACATCCCTTCTCGAGGAGACATTGGTGGCAATTCCAGACTGGGTCCTTGATTCCCCCATTACAGAAGTACCGTCTGGTAGTACGGATAAATTCAGCAAGGCGAAGAGTTTGTTGCCTCCTCCATACACAGTTAATGAAGAAGAATTACTATATGCTTAAATATACATGTTTTCCCCCCTTTTGAGTTTGTATCCACCGAGAATGTTTTATTTCTTTCAATATTATGTATTCTAAGTGCCTCATTTTTTGGGGAGACCAACTCTCTCCTATGTAACCAGCTACATGGCTTGTAAAAGTGAAATGATACAAACTCACTGCTGCTATGAACTCGAAGCAGGTGCCACTGACATATTTTTCTAAGTTTCTTTTTATACTGCATATCGCCAAATGGAAAAGAACAATGGAGGATCAAAATCGTATCTATTGTGCAAAAGTTTAAACGAATCCCCACCGAACTGTAAGTGATGACATTAGATTCTTGGAATGGCAGATATCTTGTCCATTTATAACTCAGTACAGTGACTATAAGTCTTATTTGTTTTTTTTAAACATAAGCACTTGCTTTAGTTTCTTTGTATGTGTTTGTTGATACAATTTTTATGTTATAAATGATGTTCGTTGTATTTTAGCTTCTTTTGATTCATATTAGTTAGGCGTGTTTATAGCTATATATTTTTCAAAGGAATCTCGCAAATTTTCTTACTGGTGTAATCGATATAATCGAATCGATAAGCTCCAAAAATTGATAAATCAAAATCGAAAAAATCGAAATCTTGAAACGATATCGATAAGCATGTGCAAATTGATAATTGATGAGTAATTATCGATAATGATCAAAATCAAATGCACACCCCTAACATTATCAAGCCATCTTGTGGCATCATAAACAGGTCTTCGACCTTATATCAATATCAAGCTGCCTTGTGGTGTACAATCTCAGGCCCTCGGCCTCACCGTTGTGACGTGTAGCGGGACCCAAAAAAAATATCCTCACTAACACAGGCCTTCAGCCTTACTCAGTCAAAACTCACATAAGCCTCTCAGACAACAGTAAAATAGTGTTTCTCAACCCAAAATATCATTTAAATATCATTTGAATATTAAAACTAAGTGAACATTGATGAGTTTTGTAAACAGTGGAAATAACATGACTGAGTTCAAGTATAAAGTCAAAACAGTGAGGAAATATCAACAACAATCCCCGAAGGGTTCAAATAATTGGCACGAAACCCATATATGATATTCAGCCCAAATAACGATGATAGCAAATAGATTTTAGTCAAATACACAAAAAAATATCAATCGGGATAGACCAAGTCATAGTCCTCAGTAGTGCACGACCCCCCGCTCGTCATCAAGCGTGTGCCTCACCTTAATATAGCACTACGATGTGCAATCCAGGGTTTCAAACCCTCATAACATTATTTACAATCATTACTTAACTCGAACCGGCTACATCTCTAGCTCGCGACGCCTTTGCCCCTTGAATCGGCCTCCACGCGCGTCGAATTTATCCAAAATCAGAACAAGGACGTCAAAATATGCTAAGGGAACAAAGTCCAAGCGAAACCAATCAATAAATGGCACAAATCCCGAAATTACAAAAACCCGACCCCCGCGCACACGTCTCGAAATTTAGAAAATTTTACACCAATAGATTCCTCCTCTCCCCACGGGTTCATACATACCAAGAACATCAAAGTCCATCCACGCCCCAGCTCTCCTATTTTAGGCTTGGTCTTCATGATTTTGTAGGTAGAATTCACATAATAATCGAGTTCTAATCCAAGAATCTTACCTCCAAACGTTTTCCCCTTGAATCCCTCTTCAATCTCCTTCACAAATCTCCAAAAATGATCAACTATGGAGGAAATAAGCCCAAAAATCGTGGACAAGACGAGCTTAAAAACATTCTGCCCAAGCATATCTTCCTTTCTTTGCGAACGCGATCAAACCTTTGCGTTGGGGAAGCACAAAATTACTTTGACCAATTTTTCCTCTATGCGATCGCGGTACAGCCTACGCGAACGCAATTCCCAGGCGACTTAACCCCACGCAATCATGGACACCCCTCCGCGTTCACAATGAACAAAAACCAGCCAAGCCCCAAGGTCCATTTAACTCTATGCGAACGCGACCACCTTCCCGCGTTCGCGATGAATAACCTTCCCACTCTATACGATTGCAAGCCTCATTTCACGAGTGCGAAGAACAACTGGACAGCCTCATCAAAACTTTCTACGCGACTGCGAGACTCCCTATGCGATCACGAGACTCCCTACATGATCGCAAAGGGTAAAATCCTGCAACAGCTGAACCTGCAATTTTCTGCAATTTCTCAACTTCAAAATGATTCGAATGATCATCCGAAACTCACACGAGGCCCGGGACCTCAACCAAAGGCCCCAACATATCCTAATACCTTATTCAAACTTGTTCCAACCTTCGGAACGCTCAAAACAATATTAAAACATCAAATTTGCATCGAATTCAAACCTACGCTTTTGGTCAAAAACCCAAGCAAACTACGTCCGAATGGCCTTAAATTTTGCACACACATTCCAAATGACACAACGGAACTACTGCAACTTTCAAAATTTTATTCTGACCTCTATATCCAAATCTCGCCTATCAATCGGAAATCGCCAAAATATCAACTTCGCTAATTCAAGCCTAAAGCTACTTCAAACCTCCAAAACTCATTTCGATCACACTTCTAAGTCCCAAATTACCTAACGTAGCTAACAAAATCATAAAAATTTCGATCCGAGATCATATACAAACCAGTCAAAATTTGGTCAAACCTTTCAAATTTCTAGCTTCAAATTGAGAACTATTCTTCCAAATTCACTGCGATTAACCTGAAAACCAAAACCAATAATTTACATAAGTCTTAATACATCATACGGGGTACGTGACCATAATACAAAGCTTATTTTATGGCTTAATGGTAGGAGGTGACCATAAATAGATATTTGGCTATAAAAAATCAAAAGGTAACTATGAAATATAATTTTTTAAAATTGTATTTATTTAAAATAAATAATATGTCAACCTTTGCTGTAGGAGATAACTAATTCTCGTTGAGTACAATAATCAGAGCAAAAGGATATTTTCTTTGACCTATCGAAAAGTTATTGAATATTAGGAAATATCCAACCCAAACTGAGTCGTTCCTTTAATCGTTTACCACTTGGGTCATTAAAGAGGAAAAATATTACAGGGCTATATACACGTGGTCCATGTTGTTATGATGCCATTAAAAGAATTCGAAGCATGAAATTAAGAAGGGAATTTGGTAAGGAGTGTTGGGGAAGTTAGCATTACATTAAGTCTAAAATTGACTATTTTTGTGAAGGAATTAGAGTAAGTTTGAGGAAGATAGAAAATGGGAGACTTGTTTTTTATGTGTGGTTTGTGTTGGGCAGAAGTCTCCTTTGACTTGCTTATGTTTGATAAAAAATATTTAGATATGCGTTTGGATTAGGATTGATAATGCTTGATATAGATTGTATAGACTTATACAGTGTATGGCTGTGAGATTCGGGTCTTGCAATAAATTTTGGATTTTAGAGATTGAGCTCCAAGTTTTAAGGACCAAGGTTGAAGTAAGGATCTCTGACTACGCTATGGTGATGGGCTTAGGTGGATATGGTGACATGGGATCACCCCCATGTTTATGTTCAATAAGTTACACCGTGATTTGAGAGCGTTGGAACGGCTTATAGCACGTTCGAGGATGAACGTGTGTTTAAGTTGTAGAGGATGTAACGACCTGACTGGTCATTTTGGGTATCTGCACTTTGCTCAGTGTTTTGAGAGCTCGAGTAGCTCCACATGATGTATTATGACTTATGTATATTGTCAGTATTGGTTTTAAAGGTATCCCGAATCAGTTTGAGGAAAATGAACTTTAAGATTTAAGTTCTAAGATGGAAAAGTTGACCAAGTTTGAGTTTTTGGCAATTGACCTTGAAATGGAGTTTCATCACTTTCGTTAGCTTCGTTGGGTGATTTTGGACTTAGGAGCACGTCTGGATTGTAATTTGGAGGTTCGTAGTGAAATTAGCCTTGAATTGGTGAAAGTTGGATTTTCGGGAAGTTTGACCGGGAGTAGTCTTTTTGATATTAGTGCCGAATTCCAATTCCGAAAATTGGAATAGGTTCGTAATGTCAAATGTTACTTGTATGTGAATTTTGAGGTCAATCGGAGGTGATTTGATAGGTTCCAGCATCGGTTGTGAAAGTTGAAGTTTCAAAGTTCATTGATTATGGCTTGAGGTATGATTCATCATTTCGAGGTTACCATGTGTGATTTGAAGCTTCGATTAGGTTTGTCTTGTCATATGGAACTTGTCTGCAAAGTTTGGCACTATTCATGGTTTAATTTGACATGGTTCGGATGCTCGGTTGTAATTCTAGAAGTTCTTGAAGTTTAGTTTGATTTTCATGAGTTTTGGTTCTGATTTGTGATTTTAGAAGTTACTTTGATGATTTTAGCGCGCGAGTAAACTGGTATTATGTTTTTGGACATGTGTGCATATTTGATTTGGAACCCCGAGGGCTCGGTTGAGTTTCGGATTGGGTTAGGAATGCTCTTGCATAATTTGTAATTGCTGGTTCTGGTATTTTAGCATTTGTGAAGATTGACCCCAAATACGGCCATCGCAATTGCAACGAAAGCTCGCATATTCGAAGCCTGTGCGACTGGGCAGTTTTTGCATTTGCGATGAACCATCCACATTTGTGAAGGCGGGTCTTCGCATTTGCGAAGAATTTATCGCAAATGTGACCTTAGTGAAAACTCTTCAGGCATCGTAATTGCGATGCTTTTTTGCAATTTCGGGTTCACAATTGCGAACTCCATGTTACAAATGCGACATCTACAGCCTGTTAAGTGTTGAGAATTTCAAATTTTTTCTTCATTTTTCATATTTTTGGACCCTAGTGTCGGAGTGAGGCGATTTTGAGAGGGGATTTTCATGCCAAATCATTAGGTACATATCTTTAATCAATTTTCAACAATATTTTATGATCTTATATACAATTTAACATCAAATTCATGGAAAACTATAAAAAATTTGGGGATTATGTCAAAATTTTGGAAAAAACTGAAAATTTAGGATTTGGGAGTCAAATAAGACTCGAATTTAAAAATAAAATACATATTTTGACTCGTGAGCTGTTGGCAGTCAAGACCTACCCTTGGACTCGGGTTATGACCGGGGGGGCCCAAGGTTTGACTTTTGTTGACTTTTTTGAAATTGAATAAAAATTATAGATTTATTAATTG
Organism: Nicotiana noctiflora; assembly: GCA_032618575.1. Lineage (NCBI taxonomy): Eukaryota > Viridiplantae > Streptophyta > Magnoliopsida > Solanales > Solanaceae > Nicotiana > Nicotiana noctiflora. The sequence continues at coordinate 27,529 of JASVEL010006444.1, forward strand.
AAATTGTTTTCTCTTCCATCGTGTGGTATATTCAAGTCGTCGTTGGCTAGATTGAGTCTAGTGGAGGTGAATTTGTAGAGGAAAAGGTTAAGCTGGGTGTTGAGTTAGCCGGATTGAGGTAAATGTTTTGCCTAGCTTTGTTGAGGAAAATTTTCCTCCTATTTATCATTTTTGCTACATGCGGGGTGATGCATATATGAGGTGTCGAATGTATATGTACGTGCCAGGGTTAATCATGCTTGAGGGATGGTTTATGTTATATTTGTGTTTGTAGAACTTTGTGATATTTTGCTAAATGCCTTCTTTGACTCTTAAATACTAAAGATATAATATTAAATGATAGATATCTAGACTTAGTTTGTTATAACTTGGTCAAGCTTGATGGAAATTGTAAGAATACATTGATGAGTCTTATTCGGTCATCTTTATGTGAAATCATTACTATATTGCTATATATCAATATTCTTGAGATGCTAGACTCTATATTTGTGTTGTGAATCAACTATGAGATTCACAGAAATATTTGAATAGTACGATTCTTGAGGGTTGTTGAACCATTGTTGACTTGAAAAATTGTGATTGGGAATTGTCTCGAATATCCATTAAAACACTCTCATTGATGTTTGTTATGCTTCCTGCCATGTTTGTTACAGTTATATATATGCTTGGTAAGGAAGAGTATAAAGCACAAAGGGTAATGCCATGCCATTGTTTATACATTATCATATGAGGGAGAGTGTAAATCACGAAGTATGATGCCATACCATAATGTTGAGTAAAAGCACGAAGAGTGATGCCGTGTCATATTATTGAGAGTAAAAACACGAAGGGTGATGCCGTGCTATATTATTGAGATTAAAAGCACGAAGGGTAATGCCGTGCCATATCATTTTAGAGTAAAAGCACGAAGAGTCATGTTGTGTGGATATAAATCATTGCATAAAGGTAAATTATTTCCAAATAGGGAAAAAGATCATTCTTTTTTGCTCTAAAAAGAAAATAGATTCACATAAATTAAAACGGAGGGAATATAATTTTTGGTTATGAAGTACAACATTCTAAGTGCTATTTGTGAACATATGTATCTTGCTATAACTATAAGCATGATAATGTGATAACGAGAATACCTCTATGGAGATATTGAAAAGCCTATTCCACGATATTATATGAAGATGTTACATATATACAAGAATGGTGATTTCAAGGTGCAATATATTCATTCAAGTTAATATGGCTGATTTGCTTATCAAATCTCTACCAACGATCTTTTGAAGATGGTGCACAAGATTGCAATGCAAAGGCTCAAGGATGTGAATTAGTGCTCTCACCAGGGGGAGTTAATGCACGTTGTACTCTTTTTTCCTTACAAGGTTTTTCCCACTAGGTTTTTCTTGTAAGGTTTTTAACGAGACAACCAAAAGGCATATTGTTAGATATGTGTACTCTTTTCTTTTTACTAGAATTTTTTTTCCATTGGGGTTTGATTTTGTTAAGGTTTTAACGAGACACATTTTCTGTTGAATAAACATTCAAGGGGAAGCGTTATAAATAGAATTCTATTTAAGTGAATGTCTATATTTTAGAGAAATTTTAGGGATTTTACTTAGTAGCTAAATCACTCTTCCCTATAAATACACGGGTTCTATTTCATTGTAATTCACCCCAAATCAATAAGAATTCTCTCTCTCTTTCTCTCTCTACTTTTCTCTCCAATACTATTTTTTATTTTATTGTTTTATAACAAGTATAATATACTGGAGTATTTTTTCGGATTTTGAACAGTGTTTTCGTTCAGATTTATCTTTACACGACAAGTTGCTAAATTTTGATTCCTTTTGAAACTGTGGCTATTTTTGAATCGCCACTTGTAAATCTGGTTACTTTTGAATTTCTCCCGGCATGGCATGACTTTATATTTCTAAGGACATGACCCTTGATAGGAAGGTGTGGAGGTCGAGCATTATGGTTGTAGGTTAGGAGGGTAGTCGAGCGTTTCTCCTTGTTGTGCCAGCTAGTGTGATAGCAGTTTTTATTGTGTTTTACATTTTTTTTGTCTTTCATATTTTGGCCTTTCTATTTATTTGCTGTCTTTTACGATGCTATACTATTTTTCTGGTTTCTGTACTCTTTTCCTTTTACTAGAATTTTTTTTACTGGATTTTATTTTTGTTAAGGTTTTAATGAGACATATTATATGTTGAATAAACATTCAAGGGAAAACGTTATAAATAGAATTCTATTTAAGGTGAATATCTACATTTTAGAAAGATTTAAGAATTTTACTTAGTGGCTAAATCACTGTTTTCCTATAAATAGCCATTGTAATTCACCCCAAATCAATAAGAATTCTCTTTTTCTTTCTCTATCTATTTTTCTCGGCAATACTTTTTATTATTATTTTATAACAAGTATAATATACTGGATTATTTTTCCGAATTTTGAACAATATTTTCGTTTAAATTTTCAAGGACATGGGTCGAGCATTAATGTGCCGATTAGTGTGAAGCGGTTTTTATTGTGTTTTATATTTTTGCTGTCTTTCATATTATTGTGTTTTATTTATCTTCAAAAAAGTTAAAAATATTCCGTTGCCGGGAATTGAACCCGGGTCTCTCGGGTGAGAGCCGAGTATCCTAACCATCTAGACTACAACGGATTGTTGAAGTTAACAGTTGGTTGATATATGTAATACGCTACCTCACTTTGTTGCCCACTATTTGACGGAGCACAAAT
>JASVEL010006445.1:0-83685 GCA_032618575.1 Nicotiana noctiflora
CAGCTTCAAGAATCGCTCAGTCAGCTTCACGAGCTTTCTTTTCCAAAAGAGAAATTCTTCCCATAAGTTCCGTGCTTATAAGATTAGCCATTAAAAAATAAAAAGGGAGGTAAACATAAGTAGAAATTAAAAGGAAAATCTTTATTAAAAAAAGGGAGGTGGAAAGAAAAATACCTTCAAAGTACTATGAACTATGTCGTTCATTAAAGTCAAATAGCTATGGCTGTCCATTTTCCTCTTCTCTACTTCCCCGATTAAGGGTTCAAGCCAAACATCTGCCCCACCTGATTTCCTCAAAAGACTTCTGTTAGCCGGAACTTCAAGTGTAACACTCCTCATAGCCATGTTTCTATTGCTAGAGCTTTCTTCTACATGACTAATAGAAGAAGAAGGAACTACAGAAGGAGGTACGGTAGAGGAGGTGAAAATAACAGTGTTAATAGAGGTTGAAACAGGTACATGGGCAGAGGTTGGTAAGGAAATAGGAATGGAAATGGTAGCCGGAGTAACACTTGAAGTGATAGAAGAAACAAGAGGAACATAAACAAAAGTTGAAAGAGGGGTTTCCTCCAAAACTGGACTAAAATTACCACCCTCAAAGCCTTCAATGAAAAGGAGTTGAGTGGACTCAGGAGTATCATTCGGGATAGTTTCTTCATCAGATATAATATTAACAGGCTCGGAGGTACGAGCAGGAGAAGCTTCAATATCATCCTCAGAAACTATCACACGCCTCCTAGATCTAGGACGAGCTGCCAAAGGGGTATCATCATCTTATTCAACATCAGAATCTTCTTCCAATGATTTTCTCTTTATTAGAATATCCCGTGTCCTCCCTAGAGGTAAGGGAGCATTGGAAGAAGTTCTAAGGGCAGTAGCTACTTCAGCTGACATCCCTCGGTTGGCAAATCCTGATTAAAAAAGGATATAAGAGTGGATATACAAAAAGAGAGAATTTACTCTATACAAAAGAAATACTAAATGTATACCATGAGTTTTAACTCTCTAGCCGTGCTTAATTGAAATTGATTTCCAAGTACGTGCTTCCATAGGTGCGGCCTTCAGAATAGCATCTACCCAAGCACGGAAGCTAGGGATGAGTTCAACATCTCCCATGGTAGCTATCAAAAAGCAGAAGAAAAATTCTTTAAAGATAAAAAGATCAAAATATCAAAAATAGACACGGTAAGAAATAAAATACTTACGTGTCATGTTCCACTTCTCTGGAAAAGGCATGTTTGATCCACCCACCAAATCAATTGTGGAAACACTAACAAACCGTGTGTACCAACCTCGATCATTGATATCCTCAGGGTTTATCAAAACCCTTTTACCTCTAGCAAATAATGAAAAACTCCATTACGAAAGAGTTTGGGATGGTAGAGGTGAATCAGATGAGGAAAAGTAAAATCCATCTGGTTGATAAAAACCTTAAGCATGCCACTGCTCTCCATACCAGGGGACCAATTTGAGCTAAGAAGATTTTAAAGAAACGGCAAAATTCGAGAATAACTGGGTCAATAGCAGGGGTAAAACCCAGAGTAAAAGGGTAAGTAGAAAAACTGGGTCTATAAGAAGAAATTCTCTGGTTAGGGTTGAGAATAACTATGGGAGTACTATTTTTCCAACGACAATCTTTTCGGACGATGGGGATCAACGGTTCAGTAATCAAGGAGGGGTATTTATCAACTTTTTCCAATTTAAGCATTTGCTCACAAAGAAATTATTTGTCATGCTCAAAAGAAAGATCTGACGGACAATTTTTTCTACCGTTGGTTCCTGAAGGGATTCAGCAAGTTCTTTTCCTTTAGAAAAAGATTTGGTAGATGAAGATCCTTTAGAAGAAGTATAAAAAATAGAAGGGATAATAGAACCAGATATGCCACCTCGTGTTGATCTTGTACCACAAGGGACATTTGCTCCACCTCTTCTATGTCTCGCAGGAGCATTGGGAAATTGGTCGAGAATTGGAACTTTTCTAGGGTTAGAATGTGAAGATGCCATTGTTTAACAAGTTGTTACAGAAGAAAAACAGAAGGAAGAAGTGAGAAGTCACTTGGTGAAAAGGATAACTAAAGAAGAAGAAATTGAAGGATTATATGGAAAGCAACTGGTGAACTAGGAAAAGTAATGATGAAATGCCTATAATAAAGGTAATCATCACTTCGTGAATAGTGAAGAAAAAGGCTGCAGAACCGCAGAACTAGTGAAGAAGTGACACGTATGTGATGCATTAAATGGAAGGGACAATTGAAGCGTCAACACTGACATAGCATTTATTGTGACAAAAATTCCCTTTTTAATGAGAATCCACTTCCCAAATATTTAAATGATAAATAAATGGAAAGTGGGGGGACTATCTGTATTGGGAAAATTTTTTTTATGACGTGGCAAGGCACGTGGAATATTCAAAAGGTTATTATTCCGAAAGAGGATACGAGGAGACAAATTAGACACAGGACGAAATTCAACTACGAGTCCTCTATCTGTTTAAAATGGGTTGGAACGTAATTCTAAAAATAAAGAATATCGAGAGCAAATAGACACGAGTTCCGTACCAATTCAAGACATTCAAAAGCAACGGGTTAAAGAGCATTTAAAGTAAGGACGTGGAGACGGAAAGAAGTCCAAATACAATCATTAAATACCTGATACGTTGAAGAATTAGCATTTAATAAGAATGATTGTGTAACGACTATTTAATGTCATTTATTACTCATAATTATGTCATTAAAACCTAGGTTTCATTCTTCTACCTAGAGTCAGCTATAAAAGGAGGAAGTTATACCAATTGGAGATACGATCAACTGTTGAGAGCCTACTGAAATACAATTTTACTTTACTCTTCATTCTCATTAGTGAAAACCTATTACATTTTTCGGTCTCTTGATTATGAGTAACCCGATTTTTCTTTTATTTTTTGGTTTTAATCGAAGTTCTATATTTTGGTTAAACAATATGTACTAAAGTTGTTTTGGCTATTTATTAAGGGGCAAACGAATTTCTACATTTTAGCATAAATAAAAATGCCACTTTCAGCAACAATTAGTTTCTTGTCCTCCGCCTAATTAATTATTATCTCATATATATATATATATATATATATATATATATATATATATATATATAAAAGGTCTGTGTACCCTTCTCATTAGATCAATTTTATTTTATTGGGTCGGTATTATTTGTTGTGATCATTTTAGTTTAATGTTGGGTAGTTTGTAATGATACTCATGTTATTTTTTAAGATAACGCCTACTTATTTAAAAACGAAAAATCTCTCTTTGTATCATTTTTGTTCAAAATTCAGGAATTGTAGTGCTCTTCATGTTATTGTTAAGACAATGCCTATTATATTTTCGTATAATACGTAATTCTAAAGAAAAAACTTACAAGTTCGGTCATTGTAAAGCACGTAGGTCGTTGAATAAGACAAATTTGGTGAATTGGCTGGTGCCTGGTAGTAAGTTGAAAAATATAGAAGAGAACAAACATTTTATCCATTATTTTGTGTTTAACCGACCTTTGTTTCTTAGTTGTTTTACTCCATTTCAAAGGTTAAGTTCGTCCCACTGCATTCCCATCACCTTCCAGCAAAAACTTTGTGTTTTCCTCACGGAATATGGAATATTACCGGGTATATTGTTGTCGTTGTGTCCAATGTTGGGTAAGCCTTAGAGCCTACTTGGATGGGCCAATTAGTAATTCTAGTTTTTGATGTTTGCTTTATTTTTGTTATTTTAACTTAAAAATAAGTATTTAAAAGTATTTTTACTTTATCCTAACACTACAAAATGGCTTAAAAGCTATTTTGGCTTAAAAGCACTTAAAATAAGCAAATCCAACCGAGGTCTTAATTTTGTATGTTTATTTACATTTTTGCTAACCTATAACGTTGCTTTAGCTTGTCTTCCAGGTACCAGGACACCTATTCTGGTTACAACCAAATTCTAATGGCAGAAGAAGACCAAGAAAAGACCACCTTCATCACTCACCAAGGAACATACTGCTACAGAGTCATGCCGTTCGGGCTCAAGAACACAGGGGCGACGTACCAAAGGTTAGTCACCAAAATGTTCAAAGAACAACTCGGAAAAACTATGGAAGTCTACATAGACAACATGTTGGTAAAGTCGAAAAGGAAGGAGCATCACATTGGTCATCCGAAGGCGATACGGGATGAAACTGAATCCCGATAATGCGCCTTTAGCACCTCAGGGAAGTTCCTTGGCTTTTTAGTATCGCAAAGGGGTATCGAGGTCAACCCGGATCAGATCAAGGCCATTGAAGGAATACCGGAGACGTTAACCAGCAAAAAGCATGTATAAAAATTGACAGGGCGAACAACGGCCCTATCGGGATTTATCTCACGATCACCGAACAAGTGCCATAAGTTTTCTAATGTACTAAGGAAGGATCACGGGCTATAGTGGAATTCGGAATGCTTTAAAGCCCTACTGAAATCGTATCTATCCTCACCACCACTACTTGTCAAGGCAGACCCGGGCGAATGCCTCCTAGTATATCTAGCGGTCTCAGAAGTCGCGGTAAGTGCAATTATGGTCCGTGAAATCAAAGGTACGCAATCTCCAATTTATTATATCGGTAAAACCTTAGTTGATGCTGAAACAAGGTACCCCCACCTTGAGAAACTAGCTCTGGCATTAGTCGTAGCTTCGCGAAAGCTCAGACAATATTTTCAAAGCCACCCCATAAAGGTAGTAACAACCTTCCCCCTTAGGGGCATCCTACACAAACTCAAACTATAAGGCATATTGGCTAAGTGGGCCATAGAACTAAGCAAGCCCGATATAACACATCAACCACACAGTGCTATAAAGTCACAAGTGCTCGCCGATTTCATTGCCGATTTAAGCGCGAAAAATGCATGCGGTAGAACAGGAGGCTCTCCGCGCTTCCGCACATTCCGAACTTTGGGTCCTTTATACCGATGACACATATAATGCATCAGGATCAGGACTAGGACTCATCCTCAAAGTCCCTACGGGTTAAGTGATTCGCCAATCTATATGGTGCCCCGAAATGACCAACAATGAGGCCGAGTATGAAGTTGTGATTGCATGGTTGAAATTAGCCCTCAAATATGGCGCCCGATGACTTTTCCTCCATTGCGAATCCCAACTCATGGTGAATTAAGTTCCTGGGACTTTTTAAATAAAGAAGTAGAGACTACAAAAGTACCAGTCAAAAATTCACAAACTGCTTCCAGAATTTAACGAATGTTGTCTCGACCAGATACCTAGGGCGTAGAATATCGAAGCAGATGGTCTGGCCAAGCTAGCAGCAGCCACCAGAAATATTGACAAAGAAAACATGGTCACCCTTTTCCATTCGTAGATAGACCAGATCGAGGTACATTCCATAAACCTAAATTGGGACTGGTGCAACCGTGTCGTAACATATTTGTAGAAAGGAACACTACTACAAGACAAGAAAGAAGCCAAGAAGCTCCGAACACAGGTAACTAGGTACAACCTCGTAAATTCTGATCTTTACAAAAGAATGTTCGGCGGCCCCCTGGCCAAATGTCTTGGGCCAAATCAAACAAGGTGAGTACTAGAAGAAGTAGACGAGGGGCACTACGGCACCCATACGTGCAACAGTTCCCTCGTCAGACGCCTCATCCGCGCAGGATAATACTGGCCCACCATGAAAAAAGAAGCCACAAATTATGTCAGGAAATGTGAGCAGTGCCAAAACTATGCCCCTATGATATACCAAGCAGGAGAACTCCTAAATTCCATCATATCGCCGTGACGATTAATAAGTGGGGGATTGATATCGTCGGACCCTTTCTGGCAGGACGAGGTAAAGTACGTTTCCTTTTGGTTTTAACTAACTATTTTTCTAAGTGGGTGAAAGCAGGTGCATACACTCAAATACGTAAGAAAGAGGTCATCGACTTCATATGAAAAAATATAATATGCCGCTTCGGTATCCCCAAAGAAATCAGATGTGACAACGAGCCTCAGTTCGTCAGAAGGAAAACAATCGAGTTTTTTCAGAAATGTCACACCAAGAAAATACTCTTCACACCTTACCACCCCGCCCACAATGGCTAAGCCGAATCATCCAAATGATTTTGAATATATTGAAAAAGAAGCTCGAGGACGCCAAAGGGCTATGTCATGAACTATTGCAAGAAGTACTATGGGCGTATTGCACCACACCAAAAACTGGCACAGGCGAGATGCCATGTTTATTAGTCTACGAGATTGACACGGTCATACCCTTCCCGTCGAAGTCGGAGAACCCAACCTAAGATACTCCAACGAGAGCGGACTAAGTAACGATGAAAGCAGGTAACAAGACCTGGATGAAGTCAAAAAGCAAAGAGATATGGCTCACGTGAGAATGGTATCCCAAAAGCAACAAGCAGAAAGGTACTAAGGCAAAAATAAGACCACTCAAGGTCGGAGACTACATCCTCAAAGCTAAAACTCAGCCAGCAAAAGACCCCAATGAGGGAAAACTAGGAACAAACTGGGATGGGCCATATAAAATCACGACCGCAGCAGACAGAAGAGCATTCCAGCTAGAGACAATGGAAGGAAAACTACTCCAAAATAATTGGAACGTTGCCAATCTCAAATACTTCCACTTCTGAAAAGAGGCAACGCCTAAGTCGTACCCTTTTTCCCTCATCCAGGTTTTGTCCCAATTGGGTTTTCTTGGTGAGGTTTGTAATGAGGTGGCAAGGGAGACGCCTCGAGGTATGAAGTATTGCTCATTACTCCTCCCGTCGACGTGATCTTTAGGCCAAGTAATGAAGGGACTAGGTATAGATAGCCATTGTATTCACTGTATTCACAAAGTCGACATGTATTTCATACAGGAACATAATCAAATCTCCAATAGCTAAGGCCATCGACAAAAGCATGAGTTTGACTTATAATCAAATCTCCAATATACGAATGAACATCCTAATGGCTAAGGCCATTGACGAAAAATGAGTTCGACTTCACTCGAATTACGATGGGATACTACTTCAACGCCAAATCGATAGTAACATCCCAATGGCTAAGGCCATCGATGAAAAATGAGTTCGACTTCACTCGAACTATGATGAGATACTAATTTGATGCTAGATCGAAAGTAACATCCCAATGGCTAAGGCCATTGACAAAAAATGAGTTCAACTTCACTCGAACTACGACGAGAGACCAATTCGACGCCAGATCGAAAATAACATCCCAATGGCTAAGGACATCAAAGAAAAATGAGTTCGACTTCACTCGAACTATGACGAGATACTAATTCGATGCCAGATCAAAAGTAACATCCTAATGTCTAAGGCCATCAACGAAAAATGAGTTCGACTTCACTCGAATTACAACGAGATAATACTTCGATGCCAGATCGAAAGTAACATCCCAATGGCTAAGGCCATCAACGAAAAACGAGTTCGACTTCACTCGAACTACGACCGGATACTACTTCAATGCCATATCGAAAGTAACGTCCCAATGTCTAAGGCCATCGACGAAAACTGAGTTTGACTTTACTCGAACCACGATGGTATACTACTTCGACGCCAGATCGAAAGTAACATCCTAATGTCTAAGGCCATCGACGAAAAATGAGTTCGACTTCACTCGAACTATGACGAGATACTACTTCGACACCAGATCGAAAGTAACATCCCAATGGCTAAGGCCATCAACGAAAAATGAGTTCGACTTCAATTGGACTACGACGAAATACTCATCAACGCCAGATCAAAAGTAACATCCTAATGGCTAAGGCCATCGACGAGAAATGAGTTCGACTTCCCTCGAACTACAACGGGATACTACTTTGATGCCAGATCAAAAGTAGCATCCCAATGGCTAAGGCCATCGATGAAAAACAAGTTTGACTTCACTCGAACTACAACAGGATAGCACTTCGACGCCAGATTGAAAGTAACATCCCAATGGCTAAGGCCATCGACCAAAAATGAGTTCGACTTCACTCAAACTACGATGGGATACTAATTCGACGCCATATCAAAAGTAGAATCCCTAGGTCTAAGGCCATCGCCAAAAGAAAAGGGTCCGACCTCACCCGAAGCAAAATCGGCTTAATAGTTCGATACCCGGGGTACCATAAATATTACAAAGATCATCACCAAATCAACAACATAATTCTTTCATTACAGCAAAATATTACTAGCACCTATCTTTACAATGGGCTCTAGATTGCCCTTACAAAAATCCTAAAGCAAAAAGTAAATACAAATCAAAATTTACACATCATCCCCGATTGGATATGCATAGTCATACCAAGAGTCAGAGGCAAGATGATTGACATCATTAGAGTTGATATCATCTTGCCAGGCGTAAGAGGGTTGTACCCACATATCTCGCAAGCTTCATAAGCTTAAGCACGCACGCCCTGAAGTTCTGCTTTAGATGTTTTCCCTTCAGCACAAGAGCCTTGTACACATCGAGTTGGGCCTCAGCATGAACCCACAACTCATATAAACGACGAGGCACGATCGAATCGATCGAGGCATGAGACGTAGAAGCTTGTGAGTGTCGACTCGAATCCTTCGTTCTTAGTGAAGCCACTTTCCCGGTCAACACACATAGCTCTGCCTCTAACTCTTTAACACGACCCTCAAGACCCGCCACCTTGAGTGCGGATGCCTCTTCCGCCTTAGCCCGCTCTGACCTATAGACACAGAGGGCATCTTACAAGACCGTCGCTTCGGAAATAACGGTTGCCAGCCTATCAGCACTCATATTCAGCTCACCCTTAAGCTCGTCAATCTCCGCTGACTTCATACCCAACTCGGTAGTCAAACTGGCCACCTTTGCCTACAGGTCGACATTCTCATCCATCACACCTCTACTTAACTCAAGCTCATCCTCCTTTATCTTAAAGGACACCTCGAGTTTGCTTTTGTGGGCGACGAATTTCATGAGATCTTCGTCCCGCTCTCTCAACTCCTCACCTTGCGCGCTAGTTGGTCTTCCCTCTGCTTAAGCCCCTTACGAAACAATTGGAAGTCAGGATCCTGAGTGTAGATGTCGGCTATCGCACGGTGTTTGGTGCGGTATTTTTGATATTTGGAAGACATCTTCCCGTAGATGGTTGTTCTTTTTCTTTCTCGATGCTCACGCTTACTCTCCATGATAAAAGTCTGCCACAATGAGAAAAACTTAACAATGAAGATAGGCTGAAAATAACGACAAAAGGGAAATGAAAATTCTACCCGCAAAGCCATGCCGAAAACGCTCCGAGATGACGCCACATCGCTCATCGTTCTGAGCACCTCACTCTCGATGGCAGCATATAAAGGTGCTAAGGCAAATTCCACCTGCTCGTAGTTCGACAACAAGTTATAGTCCTCGAGGATAACTATATGCCGATCAGAACCTCCATCCTGACCTCTACATGAGTGTGGCATTCCACAACTCATGAACGTCCTTCGGATTGACATCCGAACTTGAGCCTTCACTCTCAACACGCGGGCCCCCTCCAATATTGGACGACGCGCCACCCTCAGCAGAGTGCATAGAACCACCTCTTGGGTAAACCTCTTCCATTTGGGGGATACCTCCCCACTAAGATGGTGTCGACTATAAATGTGGGCATATGTGCCGTCTGCGATGCACCCACCCTACTTCTACCAGTATCCACTGCCATATCCTTCCCAAGCTCCACTCTCCTCCTCTTTCTCAGTAATGACTCATCCTCATTAGAGGATTCGTCCAAAAGGTGACGGGTCAGTAAAGAAGAGGCCTCTTCCCTCACGACCAAATCCTGAGAGGGACCTTCCATTTGAAGTGCTGAGTAGAACCCCCTCGAACGGATTCAGCCAAAGTAAATTGCGTTCCCCCAGCAGCGACAGCCTGCCGGAATGCAGCGACTGGGGTCCTCCACCCAGAAGCTCCTCGACCTGTCATCACGAAGAGTTGTATCAATAGAGAATAGTGTATAACCAACAAAGTGATATAGGGGAAGGCATTTACCAGAGAAAACTCTCGGGACATAACGTTTCATGAAGGCGGGCCAATCTCGGGTCTCCGCTGTAGGGGGCAACAGACGTGCTACCCAATACCTTATACCCCCAATAGGGCGGGGTGGGCGTCCCATAGCTGCAAATGAGAAGCAAACAAGCCCTATAAGTAATGAAGAGGAAAAGAAAGAATAAAACAAGTGGCGACACTTAGGATTATCGTTCCACCGCTGCGGGAACCTAGCGGGGCCGGAAATAATGTGTTCGGTTTTGACAAAGAAGTACTTGTGCCAAAACTTACGACTTGCCCGATCATCGGTCCCAACTACAACCCTTTTGTTCCACGGTGCCTCAAATGCACCATAGTGCCCCTATGAAAGCTAGGCGAGAACAGGTGCAAGAAGTGGTGGACAGTAAGCTCGCACCCCGCCAACTCTGCGTACTTTGTCAACAATAGAAGTATCTTAAGCGTGTATGGTGAAAGTTGTGCCGGGCAAACTTGATGGCATCTACAAAACACTTCCGTTATCTGAAGGAGGGGGAAAGAATGACCGATCACAAATGGGTACTCATAAAAAGCGCAGTACCAGGTCTACGGACTTCTACGAAGTCCCTTCCCGCTTGAACCTTATCGACATGAGCGGGGATGCTATACTTTGTACGGAGATCATCAATATGAATTGTTCCGTTTCAGAAAACACGGGGGTAGGATTAGGAGGAAGATCTTTGAGGAAGTCGCTTCGAGATATGGGGTGTCTCGGCAGCAACTCCTCCACGGTGGAAAAGCTATCTCCCTTTTCCACTGTCATATCCTCACCGCCAGAGGGGAGCTCCACGGACAACGGGGCAGCCTCAAAAAAACCCTCGTGAAATCAATGTGTTCTAGGCATTTCTTTGATGGAAAAAGCGTTAAAGTAGCAGAGAAAGTTGTAAACGAAAAATGGGAGAAGAAGAAGCAAAAAGTTGTTAGAACAAACGGGGGAGGGATGAAAAAGAATAACCAGAAGTGAAATGGCCAAGAGTTTTTTGGAAAATCAAACCCCCCACCTATTTATAGGATTGGGTGGCGCCAGAATGGAAGCGGAAGGCTGGACAAGCCTTCAACCCCTGTCTCGGAAACATGCATAATAATGCCGCATATGGAGATGACATCATTTCCCGATAAATACATTATCTGACATCTTGTTGACTACGCTGACATCCCGTTATTGGCCAAACCGTAACGCTTTGAAAGACTCAATTTTTCCATAAGAGCGAGTGGTGTCCACTTATCAAAGACGCACCAAGCTGCAACCTCGATAAGCGAAGGAACTAACTAAATGGGTCCAAATTTGGACGACCACAAGTGTTGATGAGTACGACCAACGACGAGACCCTCATAGCCTGATGCCATATGGAGGACAAAAAACAAGTGAACGTAGTCTGCACGACGCTTACAGCAGAGTAGGTCCAATAGAGGTATTAGAAATATCGGAAAAGGGCCTGGTATATCCCTCTACTTTGTTTTATTGTTCAATCCTGTCCCCCGTTATACTTTCCGTCCAAATTTACCCTTGCCGTCGATCAAAGTTCTATATTTGCCCCTATTTTAACGGCCGGGACACGTGGCACATTCTGAATACGAAAAAGGGCCTGATATATCCCTATACTTTATTTTATTGTTCAATCTTATCCCTCGTTATACTTTCCGTCCAAGTTTACCCATGCCCTCCATCAAAGTTCTATATTGCTCCTATTTTAATGGCCGGGACACATGGCATATTTTAGGAGAAAGAACCAGTACAGAAAGAAAAAAACTCAAAACTGACTTAGAACCCATGACCCTCATGCTCGTTTTTCCTCTCTTAATTTTTTTCCAAACTTCTCTTAAATAAATACTTTTAATCTGTGTAAGAGATTATCTTAGTTTGACAAAGAGATGAGGTTCAAGACATAAAGTTCTGTCATCTCCTTGCTTGTTGCCAATATTTTTTTCTTTACTTTTATTTTCTTATTCCTCACTCCCTTACATTTTTTTCTTCCTCTTCTTATCACTGAATGAAACTCCACCTTGACAATAAAACTACTCGAAGTAGCCCACAATTCTTTGCATATGTATTTTTTCAATCTCATTGATTTAAGAAAAAATTAAAATAGGTGTGGCAGAAAATTTGAAACTTCGGACGAGCTTGATGGAATTCTTTCTCCGGCGATCTCAAAACAATGATAGGAGGTTGATTCCAATTTCGAACAATTATATGAAGCTGGGAAAGTAATTTCTACGGCTAAAACAAATATAGTAAGATTTCATACATGACCAAGTACTCAAGACCATTCATAAAGTCACGTTGGTGCCGAAAATTGTGTTTTTGAACCTTATCTCTTTGTCAGACTAAGATAATCTCTTACACAGATTAAAAAAAATTTATTTAAGAGAAGTTTGAAAAAAAATTAAGAGAGGAAAAATAGAGCATGCAGGTCATGGGTTCTAGGGCGGTTTGGAGTTCTTTTGTTTTTGTATTGATTCTTTCTCCTAAAATATGCTACGTGTCCCTACTGTTAAAATAAGAAGAGGAAGAAAAAAATATAAGGGAGTGAGGAATAAGAAAATAAAAGTAAAGAAAAAAATATTGGCAACAAGCAAAGAAATGAGAGAACCTTATGTCTTGAACCACATCTCTTTGTCAAACTAAGATAATCTCTTACACATATTAAAAGTATTTATTTAAGAGAAGTTTGGGAAAAAAGTAAGAGGGGAAAAACGAGCATGAGGGTCATGGATTCTAAGTCAGTTTTGAGTTTTTTTCTTTCTGTACTAGCTCTTTCTCCTAAAATATGCCACGTGTCCGGCCATTAAAATATGAGCAAATATAGAACTTTGGTGGAGGGCATGGGTAAACTTGGACAGAAAGTATAACGAGGGATAAGATTGAATAATAAAATAAAGTATAGGGATATATGAGGCCCTTTTCCGTATTCTGAATGTGCCACGTGTCCCAGCCATTAAAATAGGGGCAAATATAGAACTTTGATTGACGGCAAGGGTAAATTTGGACGGAAAGTATAACAAGGGACATGATTGAACAATAAAACAAAGTAGAGGGATATATCAGGCCCTTTTCCGTAGAAATATTCCTTCGAATATTTCCCATAATATGTCTTTTAGGGTTCAGAAGGGGTTTGACCCTTATATATAGCGGGAAAACAACCTTGTAAGGTGGGCTTTTTTCTTTTCAAGCTAAGAACACCGACTGTAGTACTTCTCTACAAAATCAATTAGCATCTTTGACGTTCAGTCACAAGATCAAGGAATATTATCCGTTGTATTCATCTTATATATCTTTTGTTCTAGAGATTATTATTCTTAGCTAAGATTTACCTTCATTATTTTCTTAGATTGATTTATTCAAAAAAATTACAATATCTTTTGAGTCAAACAAATATCAAAATAAATTTATGGATGTATCAATCCCACAGGTATGTGATTATCTGCTTCCACTTCCTAAGTTCTGAATTCTGATATCCACACCACCTCTCTATTCATTGATATCCATAACATAAGATAGTAACAAGTCTGACTCGAAATCTGAATCTCCTTCATTGTACAAAATAACGACCTCTTTACATATCACTAAAAACAATTACAAACCAACACCATACAGAGCCTTACCACTTCGCCTCACAAGCTCAGACTAAAGACCAACTAGACATACAATGGCTTTGAAGAGGCCAGGCGACAAAAGAAGAAGAAAATGTTTCTACTTGGACAACTAAGTTATCATAACTTCTTCAAATTGTTGTGTAAATAGAAAGTACCATATTCAGTATGCTCTTCTTGGGAGTGGATAGGCTCGATTTACATCGTGCCTTGGATGAAGTGGTGAACGATGGTGCAAAGGTTGTTGACCATATCTATTAGCAGTCTGATGTCTGGAACTTACTCTAGGCTCCTTGAGTCTTTCATTGGCAGCTTCAATCTGCTCTAGTTTCTCCACTACTTCTTTCATTGATGGTCTGGTTTTAGGTTCAGGTCCAAGACATGACAGTGCCAGTTGTGCTATTTGTACTGCAGCTCTGGATGGATATTTCCCTTCCAGCCGTGAATCCATCTTGTCCTTCAACTTCCTTCTATCAGATAAATGTGGCTTAATCCATTCAACCAGGTTATGCTGGTGGCTTGGGCGGTTTGTGTCTAGTGCCCGTAGACCGGTTAGCATTTCCACTAAAACAACACCAAAACCATAGACGTCGCTCTTTACGTATAAGTGTCCTGTCGAAAATGACAATAGAAGTATGAACATATATTTATTTGGATTTGACTCTATATTTTTAAGCCTGTAAGCACTAGATGTGATTCCAGAATAGTTGAATTTCCAACTACAGAAGCCCAACAGACTAAGTTTACCTGTTGCAACATACTCAGGAGCAGCATAACCATGTGTTCCCATGACCCGTGTAGTCACATGAGATTGACTAGCCGAAGGACCTAGTTTTGCCAGGCCAAAATCTGATATCTTCGCATTGTAAGACTGAAACCAAAAGGAATTAAAAAATGTAATGAAACATTTATATTAATAACAACCTTTTCTCCCTAATGTTCACAGCTAGTCAAGTTTCGTCACTTTGTGATGAAGAGCTCCAAACTATAGGCAAAACAGCGTGTAAACCAGAAAGATGCCCAGAAAGAAGAGGATTTGTGTTGAATGAAATAATCAACTGGCATCAATTTTGAATGTCTATATAACATGCGTTAAGCCACTATACGACAATATTCTGAGGGAGAAGAAAAGGGAACATACGCCATCAAGTAATATATTTGACGCCTTGAAGTCTCTGTAAATGACTTGCTTCTCCGATGCATGTAGGAAGGCCAAGCCTCGGGCTGCGCCAATCACAATTTTAAGCCTTACGTTCCATGGAAGTGGCTGAGCAGCAGAGCCCCCTAAGCAGACCAAAGAGGAACAAATATGTTTAGGTGGAGAATGAAGTAGACACATTCCTCACTGCTTTAATCTAGAATGTTGTATATATTATTGAGAAGATATAGCTCATCTCTTACTTCCAAAGAGATGGTTCTCCAAGCTGCCCTTTTGCATAAACTCATAGACAAGCAAAAGCTCTTTATCTTCCCAGCAGTATCCCAAGAGTTTGACCAGGTTAGGATGAGAAAGTCTTCCAAGAAAATTCACCTCAGACTGCATAAACAAATGAAATGAGATTCACAGATAACCTTGGAATATTTTTTTAGCAGAAACCAACAATAAAAACTCACTGTCTCTGAGCAATGGATTAATTTTTCACTTTCAAATATTTGTAATAAAAGCCCATAGTTCCTAGTCTAGTCAATGAACAACTAGAGTTAATCAGGAGAAAGCACAATATGTGCCCAAGGATGTTTCTTGATAAAGATGAAGACATAATATCACAAGTTTCAGTAAAACAGGATTATACAAGAATTAAAAAATCAAAAAGGCGAAACAATGGAATGCAATTGGATAGATGGTAGAGGGTTGCATGCGTCCAAAAGTGATGATTCACTAAGCTTGCTGAATGAGCAAGTGGAAAGGTGCTTTACGAAATCATGTAAACACAAATTCAGCACTACAAAACCAAGACTGCAGACAAAGATGCTAGACCATCAACCCAACTCAATGTTAGCATAATCATATTGGTCATTGTTCTATCTCTGGAGAAAGACAATAAGGTGCCAGACATTCAAGGAATATGTTTTTGCTAAAGTTCAGAGCAAACGACGTGCATTAAACAGCATACATAATATCTTAAATCTTAGTTTTATCTTTCCCACCAAAAGTAGTCAAAGAAGTTCTACTCAATGGGTCGTTAGCCAACCAATAAAGGGTAGACTAAGCTCCCGCTATGTGCGGGGTTCGGGAAAGGACCGGACTACAAAGTGTTTATTTTTTTTTATTGTTTTTATTTGCACCGAGTGTTTGAGTCTTCAAGAGACCCGACTAATCCCGGGCCCTCGACAAGGAGTTTCTCGCAAGTGCACCACGGATAATTCAGATTTTACTCAATCCGATGGCCCTCAGAAATTGTTTGTACCCAGTGGGTTTCGAACTTAAAACTTTAAAAGGGAGCAAACCCCAAAGCTCAAGTCTATTGCCACCAGACTACAAGGGTCTATTGTAAGCAGTCTTATCCTGAATTTCTGCAAGAGACTATTTTCACGACTCGAACATCCTGGTCATGTCTTCACGTTAGCCAACCAATATTACCCAAAAATGAGTTACTAAATCAATGGCAAGTGATTCTTTGCAAATTGATCCATATGCTCATGCAGAGAATAAAGAAGAGAGCAATTGCAGCGACAGTAAGC
This sequence comes from Nicotiana noctiflora, assembly GCA_032618575.1. Taxonomy (NCBI): domain Eukaryota; kingdom Viridiplantae; phylum Streptophyta; class Magnoliopsida; order Solanales; family Solanaceae; genus Nicotiana; species Nicotiana noctiflora. The sequence goes on from JASVEL010006445.1 coordinate 16,287, forward strand.
GTAGCAAGCTAGCTCCAGGTATAAACAAGAAATAGGTCCAGCTATTTAGAAGAGAGGAATGACCTGCCACTCTTCCAACCCTTGTAAGCTTTCAGAATTCAATTTCTTAACAGCAATTACAGTGCCGCTACCACTCTTGCCAGAAGCCCTCTCATCAAGCCAACCCTTGTAAACTTTCCCAAAACCACCTTCTCCCAGCACCGTATCATTTCTAAAATTTCTGGTGGCGGCTTTGAGTTCGGTAAAAGAAAACATGCGTAAACTGGAGTGGGTTAATATTTCCCCATTCGGATAAACCTCATCGACTGATCCACTGGCTGCTGAGAATTGGCTATTCCCGGAGACGTTGCTCACAGTTGAGGATGTCGTGTTGCTGATCGTCTGTGAAATACCTGCTGCAATTTAAATACATCCATACATTCAATCAACCAGGTAATAGTTTTTGGACATAAGAAAAAGCGAAATCAATAGAAACCGATACCCAGAAAGAAGTGATAGAAACGAATTCTTGAAATCTCAGAATAAGTGAGGGCATCAGATTCTAATAAAGGTAGGCAAAAGAGAAAGGGTACCTGAACTGAAATGGTCAGTGGTACACGGGCTCTGATTGTTAGACGCATTACTGAAACAAATTCCCATCTCTCTGGGTCCAGAAATGAATGATGATGAGTGCTGTGTAGGTCCAAAAGTATCTCAATCGAAGTAGAATCCTAAGAAAAAAGATACACAAATGCATAAGAATACAAAGGAGGTCAGCAGAAAAGAGAGATAAGATCTGTTTGCAGCTTTTCTTCTTCTTCTTCAGCTGTCTCCTGATCAGCCTTGGTTGTTTGCTTCGGAACCTCCTTTGACTTGACTCAAATTAATACTACTATAACTATTTTTTATATTTTTCTATTCAGTCACATTCTGGGTTGATTCTTGTAAATTTCTATAACAAATTTTATGACTTGGTCCTCTTCCGTTTTCCAGCTCATATATCCCTGTGTCTCTTCTTCAAAATTTTATCTACTCTAACCCACCGTTTTGTTATAAATATATTATATTATGGATGTTTATACTCCGTTGTAAATAAGTTTCCTGAAAAAGCTTATCCGTATATGACTCCGCCGTAACTATGTTTATCTATTTAGTACTCTATTGGAAATAAGCCTCCTGAAGAAGCTTATCATTTCGGTACCCAGTTTTGGATAAACATTACCTCCGGTAGAAGATTATCCATACCGAGTATAATAAGCTTATCCTTTCAATATCCGGTTATGGATAAATATTACTCTCGGTAGAAGATTATCCATACCGAGTATAATAAGCTTATCCTTTCAATATCAGGTTATGGATAAATATTACTCTCGGTAGAAGATTATCCATATCGAGTATAATAAGCTTATCCTTTCAGTATCCGGTTATGGATAAATATTACTCTCGGTAGAGATTATCCATACTGGGTATAATAAGCTTATCCTTTCAGTATCCGGTTATGGATAAACATTACCCCGAGCAGAAGATTATCCATACCGGATATAATGAACTTATCCATTCAGTACTCAGTTATAGATAAACATTACTCTCAGTAGAAGATTATCCATATCTGGTATTGTAGCAGCTTACATGGTATTATAGAAGCTTACACAGTAGCTTGCAGTAGTAGCTTACACAACAGCTTACGATAGCAGCTTAAACAACACCTTCATTTCTTCTATAAATTAAAGAATTTTCAGTTCATTATGTACGTTAGTTTGAATTCGAATAATATATAAGTCCTCTATACTTATTTTACTTTACAATCTTTATTTTATAATACGTTATCAGCACGAGACTCTGCCATATCGAGCAAATATTTGAAAGTATCTGAGGTAAGAACTTTCTTTTATTAAATAATGTCAAATCTTTCTAAACTTGAATTTATAGCACTGGATATATCGGGCAAAAGCTATATGTCTTGGGTGTTTGATGCTGAAATTCATCTTGATGCGATGGGTCTGGCAGACACCATCGGTGATAAAAATCAGGCATCAAACCAAGACCGTGCCAAAGCAATGATATTCCTACGCCATCGCCTTGATGAAGGCCTGAAAATGGAATATCTTACTGTTAAAGATCCAGTCATACTGTGGAATAATTTGAAAGATAGATATGACCACCTGAAGATGGTCGTTCTTCCACAGGCACGATATGATTGGACTCATCTAAGGCTACAAGATTTTAAATCTATCAGTGAGTATAATTCTGCTATGTTCAGAATTATTTCCCAATTAAAATTATGTGGTGATAATATTACTGATTATGATATGTTGGAGAAAACTTTCACCACTTTTCATGCCTCGAATATGCTCCTGCAGCAGCAATATCGAGAGATGGGATTTAAAAGGTATTCTGAACTTATCTCACATCATTTTATAGCCGAACAACATAATGGGCTATTAATGAAAAATCATGAAAGTCGACCTACTGGTTCTTGTCCATTCCCTGAAGTGAATGAGACGAACTTCCACCAATCCAAACGTGGAAGAGGTTGTGGCCCCAGTCGTGGTCATGGCCGTGGTCGGGGAAGAAATCCCAATCATGGTAATAATAATGCACCAAAGAACCCTCCTCGCCACCAGCAGTGGAAAAGGAAGGAACAAAAGCATGAAGCGGTGCAAGCACCAAATGTAGAAAGTGCATGTTGCGGATGTGGAGGAAAAGGGCACTGGTCACGTACCTGTCGTACGCCAAAGCACCCGGTTGAGCTTTACCAAGCCTCCTTGAAAAAGACAGAGAAAAATGCTGAAGCAAATTTTATCTCAGAAGATAATTTTGACTTCATGCATTTAGATGTAGCTGATTACTTTGCACTCCCAAAAAGAGAAACAAGTCATGTAATCGGCAGTGAATCTGTAGAAATATAAATATTTTGATTTTTGTTGTTTGAAATAAGTAGTATGGTTATGTAATTGTACATAAATAAAAGTTACGATTTGATAATGATGTTTACTATAATATATCTTATTTATGTTATTTTGAAGAATATGGATATTATTATTAGATCAACTTAAACTCTAGCAGAGTTTGCAAGAAATATACAACTACCAGAAGTAGTTATTTTCGTATATCTTATTGTAATTATATTTTATTAACCACCAGAAGTGGTATATGCCTATGATCACCAGAAGTGATAATTTTGACTTTCTATGGTTACAATTGAAGATAAGATACATAAATATTCTCTACACGCCTCGATTTGCTCCTGAAGTACTAACTATTTTAAAAGAGGTTGTGGCATCACAATTTATTGTGATTAATGCGCGTTCAGATAATCATGTTCGATTTTCCTGAAGGATGAGAACTTTTGATAATAATAATCCATTCCCTGAAGTGAATGTGGCAATATTAATAAATTTGGTAAATATGAACGCGTTTTTTATGTAAATATATTTACCTCCAGAAGAGGTAATATAATTGAGAGAATACATATTCAATATTTCGTATTTTAAATCTGCTCCTGAAGAAGTAATACAATTGGAATTGCCTCCTAAAGTAGGAAAATATTATGAATAGGAGTTTTCTTGTGCTTAAACAATTGTTTACTTGGTTGTGATTTTCTCTTATGGTACCAGAAGTATCAGAGCAATATTTGATAGTACAAATGTATCAACAACTCCTGAAGAGCTAATTGTTTGCCTAGAAGACACGTGACACCCGTAGTGTCCGATAAATATTAGATTGTGGATAATAATTGAAGGCTCTCGAAGAGATTATTTACAATATGTCATTTATATTATATGATTGTGGTCAAAACATAGGTTGTAGTAAACCCGAAGTTTACTAAAATAAATGGCTATCATATTAAGATTATAAATGATTGAAAGATTGAAAAATCTTCTTTTTTCCACAATCATAGAGGGTAAAATAATATGTATATCAGAAGTTACCCGCCTTATTCTTCGATTTGTACTTCATCATGTATCACGATAAACCAGAAGTTTACTAATAGAAAAATAGCCATTGTAAATCAGAAGTTTACTAATATGTCATAGTAAACCAGAAGTTTACTAAGAGATAGCACATGTCATGATAAACTTGAAGTTTTCATTTGTCATTTTTAAATGAGCTATTTGAGAATTTTGATAAACATATACTGAAGAACTAGAAGATTCTTCAAGAATTCTCCTGTGTTGCTTGTTCTCATAATAAATTGATTATACCAGCTAAAGTTGGGACTAAGACCCCTGATTCTGAAATATATAAAAGGTGAATACGGGCCCATTCACCTATCATGTGAACCACTTATAGATGCACATATAAGATGGTTACATGTATGTTTCTTGTCAACCTGCAGTTTGGCATTTGAAATTGCTTTTCTCACTTAAGAGCATAATTTTCAGATTATGAAATCAAGACAGTTCATCTTGATAATGTTGGTTTATGTACAAGCTAGTTTAGCAATGAATACCTCCTATTAATGGCTAAACTATTGTTTATGAGAACAAAGATTCATGTGTTGGTCTAAGATTTTCTAAATTTCATACAGCAGAACTTGTATGCATCAGACCAACAAATGATAAGTCCTCCTCTCATAATTGGTTTAGGATCAGAAATCAAATATTTTACTATCTTTTGATGTATGGTATATGATTAATTTCTCTACCACAATGCATAAAGATATGTTTCCCAAAGAAGATTGGGGATACATGTTAGTTTTTCTAACATCTAGGGAATGGAATAAATAGCTGAAAAATATGCTATATGAATGGAATTATCATGATCCTCACTTAGAAGATAATTCAAGTCAAATGCCAGAAGCATTTGCTGATCCAAAATCAAATATCATATTTCAGCTGCAAATGCTCCTATTAAAATTTAAAGTCCCTGAAGGATAGTGTTTACTGTACGCATGAAGCGTGGTAGACAAATCGGTTCCAAAGGTAACGATCATTGTAAAATGATAAGGAGCTAATGATCAAAATGATCATAATGAGGAGGAAATAAGCTCTAGAAAAGCCCACGACATAACATTTTATGAAACTCCAGAAGAAGTTGAGGTACCTAAAAATAAAGAAAGTGATGAGATCTCAACAAGTTATGTCGCTTAGGAACTGACACAAAATGATCGTCGATGATATATTTGATACAATATTGTGCACAATACTGTGAAATATTGTGAGGATCGGACCAGTAGTCCAGACACCTAAAGATGTCATTCCATTTAAATGCGAGTCATAACCTATATGTCTCATTTGATTAAATCTCTATAAAGATCCCTGAAGGATTTAAAATGCCCTGAAGCATATAAGTTCAAAGTCTCGGGAAATGTACTCGATCAAATTATAAAGATTTTGTACAGTTTAAATCAATCTGGACTCAAGTGATTTAATCGCCTCAGTGAATATTTGCTTAAAGAGAGTTACATAAATAATGTTATTTGTCCATGTAAAGAAAATGTCATCAGAATTTGTTACACTTGCTGTATACGTTGATGACATAAATCTTGTTGGAACTCCAGAAGAGCTCCAAAGGCAATTGAATATCTTAAAAAGGAATTTTAGATGAAAGATCTTGGAAAAATAAATTTTATCTTGGTCTGCAAATTAAATATTTAGCAGACGAGATCTTTATCCATCAATTTGCCTATACATAAAGGGTATTTGAATGCTTTTACATGGACAAGCGCACCCATTAAGTACATCAATGGGTGTTCAATCACTTGAAGTGAATAAGGATCCGTTCCGACCTCCAGAAGAGGATGAGGAACTCCTTGGTCCTGAAATTGTCACGACCCTAGTTCACCAATTGTGAACATGTCGTGATGGCACCCAGTCCCCGCGACTAGGTAAGCCTAACACGTTGCGGAATATATAAGTTATAAATACTTAAATAAGAAACAGCGGAAAAATAACATAAAAGATATGTAATCCGTGCCGCTTGGCACATACATCCGTCACACAATGAATAAAACACTACCAAGATCCGGAACCCCACGGTAACACAGACTAAAAGAGAAATACAACTGTGGCTCTAAGTGTGAAGAGTATCTAACAACGAAATGAAGAAATGTCCACTAGTAATACTAGAATAGAAGGGAAGCCTCCGGATCCGCGGACGTAGCAGATCATACCTCGAAGTCTCCCAGAAAGCTGCGGAATCACCTAGTACGAGCCTGCTCCGATGTACCTGGATCTGCACAACAAAAGTGTGCAGAAGAGTAGCATGAGTACACCACGGCGGTACTCGGTAAGTGCCAAGCCTAACCTCGATGGAGTAGTGACGAGGAAGGTCGGGGCCCTGCGAGAAACAATAATAATATGATGACAACAAAATAAACGGTTTGAGAGATAACAACAAAATTTCCAAAATAACAACATTTCTCTACAACCAAGCTACAATCAAGCTAATAACAAATAACCAACTCGAATAAACAAATCCGGGATGCGTGGGAATTGAACCCCAGGTCCCGTTCTCGATACCACGGGTCTCCGGGAATCGAACCGCAGACCCATGTCTCGATAATATCACAATAACTCGGGATCTCCGGGAATCGAACCCGTAGTCCTACCGATAACTCGGGATCTCGGGAATCGAACCCGTAGTCCTACCAATAACTCAGGATCTCGGGAATCGAACCCGTAGTCCCTACCAATAACTCAGGATCTCGGGAATCGAACCCGTAGTCCCTACCGATATCGCGCCGGGTCTCTGGGAATCGAACCCACAGCCCTGGGTCTCCGGGAATCGAACCCGCGCAGTCCACAAGCACAGCCAATTAAGGAAATCCAGAGAGAGAAATAATTATGCTCAACTATAACTTCACCGAAAAATAGTGCCGATAATTAACAAGGAGTTTCAAATAAGGCAATTAGGCAACTAAACGGTTAAGTGCTACCTAATCATGCTCTTCTAACACTACCGGGTAAAATATCAAATTAACAACCAAGACGGGGATATCGCTCATCGAACATTTGAATAAAGTACGTGTTCGACAACCAGCGCGTGTACACGCCCGTCGCCTCGCGTACCGAGGCATTTAAACTATCACGTAATATCCTAGGGGTGAAAATTCCCCCGCGCGAGGTTAGACAAGCCACTTACCTCGATTCCGGTACAAAACCGCTAAGCAATAACCCTCTTGCCACGAATGTCGGCCTCCACAAGTGTAGAATCCGATAAAAATCAATAGAATCACATCAAAATAGGCCAATTGGGCATTACCCAATCAAATTAACTCAAAATTCACCAAAACCCACAAGTTGCCAAAACCCGACTTTCGGTACGCTTATCGAAAAATCACAAAAATTATATATTCGGGTTCCTTATCTCAATACGAGTCCGTGCATATAAAATTTATCGAAATCGGACTCCGTTTGCCCATTCAAATCAAAGATTTTCTAAATTTAGGCCTAGGGCTCAAACCCACCTTAAATCTTCCATTTACAGGGATTTAACCAAGAATTTCATGTTAAAATGATGTAATTAAGCCACAAAACTTACCTCCAACGAATCCCCAATGAATTACCAGCAATTCCCGTGAGTTTCTCTCTCTAGAACTCAAAAATGGCGTCTTTGGGTATTAAACCCGCGACTGGTTCTGTTCTGAACTTAACATCACTGCCAGCCTCATTTCTTCATCGCGTTCGCGACGCCTCTCACGCGAACGCGATGCCTTCCTCCTCTTCTTCATCGCGAACGCGGCACTCTCTCACGCGTCCGCGAAGATCAAATCCTCAGCCTCCTGACTTTTACTCAACGCGAACGCGACGTGAAGTCACGCGTCCGCGATGCCTTTCCTTTCCCTCTTACGCGAACGCGACCCACCCCTCGCGAACGCGATGACCAGCTGGCCTCACCCTTCGCGAACGCGGCATTGACCTCGCGAACGCGATGCCTTACTGAACCTGGCCTTCGCGAACGCGGAACCTTCCTTCGCGAACGCGAAGGCTTGTTTTATGCCCGGTGATCTGCAGATTTCAGCAGACCATTTCATGCTTCCAAACGCCGGATGATGGTCCGAATTCATCCCGAGGCCTCCGGGACCCCAACGAAAACCACCAACATACTCCAAAACACGATACGAACTTATTCCAATCATAAAAACACGTCTAACAACATCAAAACCCATAAATCACATCGATTCAAGCCTAAGTTTCTTCAAAACTTTCAAAACTAACATTCAATCCAAAACCCGGCCAAATGACGTCCAAATGACCTGAAAATTTGCGGACATATCCAAAATCACATAATGAAGCTACAAAAATTGTCGGAATTCCATTCCGACCCCCGGATCAAAATCTCACCTATCGTTCGGATTCGCTAAAATTTCAACCTTCGGCATTTCAAGCCTAATTGAGCTACGGACCTCCAAAATATATTCCGAACGCGCTCCCAACCCCGAAATCACCTAACGGAGCTAATGGAACCATCGGATTTCCGTTCCGAGATCGTCTTAACACTGTTCCGGCTACGAACCGTTTTCTAGTTTCAAAGCTCTCATTTAGGGACTAAGTGTCCCAAAATGCTCAAATTTTTGGAACCAACTCTCCCGGCAACTCACAATAGCAGAAATGAACTTAGGGGAACAGTTAAATTAGGGATTGGGGCGTAAGGATGAGGAACTCCTTGGTCCTAAAATACTCGATCTCAGTGCAATTGATATGCACTTATGTATCTTGTTAATGCTAACAAATATAGTGCAGATCGTATTGGTTATGCAGATACAAGGTTAGAATGCAGAGACTCAAATATTTGAAACAAGGTTTTCATCAGGGGGAGTAAATACGCGATGCACTCTTTTTTCCTTACTAAGGTTTTTTCCCACGGGGTTTTCCTTATAAGGTTTTTAATGAGGCACCTAGCAATGCGTATTACTAAATATGTGTACTCTTTTCCTTCACTAGGATTTTTCCCACGTGGTTTTTCCTAGTAAGATTTTAATGAGGCACATTATCTTTTAATGAACATCCAAGGGAGAGTGTTATAAATATATTATATTATGGATGTTCATACTCCGTTGTAAATAAGCTTCCTGAAAAAGCTTATTCGTATGTGACTCCGCCGTAAATATATTTATCTATTTAGTACTCTATTGGAAATAAGCCTCCCGAAGAAGCTTATCATTTCGGTACCGGGTTATGGATAAACATTACCCCCGGTAGAAGATTATCCATACCGGGTATAATAAGTTTATCCTTTCAATATCCGGTTATGGATAAATATTACTCTCGGTAGAAGATTATCCATACCGAGTATAATAAGCTTATCCTTTCAATATCAGGTTATGGATAAATATTACTCTCGGTAGAAGATTATCCATATCGAGTATAATAAGCTTATTCTTTTAATATTCCGTTATGGATAATAATTACCCCTAGTAGAAGATTATCCATACTGAGTATAATGAACTTATCCATTCGGTACTCCGTTATAGATAAACATTACTCTCAGTAGAAGATTATCCATATCTAGTATTGTAGCAGCTTACACAGCAGCTTGGAGTAGCAGCTTACACAGCAGCTTGCAGTAGCAGCTTACACAACAGCTTGTGGTAGCAGCTTACACAGCAGCTTCCTTTCTTCTATAAATAGAAGGATTTTCATTTCATTATGTACATTAGTTTGAATTCGAATAATATATCAGTCTCTCTCTATATCTTGTCTTTACTTTACAGTCTTTATTTTATAACCCGTTTATATTTATAACATTATTTGATGTTTAAATATTTTTTATTGCTAAAATTAATTATTTTTCCTTTTTTAATATTACATATAAAAAGTTAAAAAATTTAGAATCACAAAAGATATGCATATTGTTTTATGGTTTCTCACCGGTATTTGGTAATAAATCGCTCCTTAACAAAGGTGACTCCATACTCAGGGGCTCGAACCAGAGGCTTCTAGTTAAGATTGAAGTAGTACTTACTGCTCCATCACAACCCTTGTTATATTGAAGAAAGCTAATACATTATTAATAAATTTATAATTAAACATATAAAGATTTAAACTCTAAGGCAAACATTAAAAAATTACCTAGAAAACTTTCAAAATCGATAGAGGAACTTTGTTATTTTAGTATTTTTCGTAGATTTCATTCTCTTACTAGTGATAAAATACTTGAACTAGCAAAATTTCGTGTCCAAACTTTTCAGCAAAAAGGTATCCAATAACTTTCACTCGAAGATTATCTAAGAGTAATCTTTTTATCTAAATATTTTTTGAAATTTGTCCAATGGAAAAGATATCATTTGCACAATTTTAGATATTATATCTTATAGTACAAGATGGAAACTTTGTTTAATGGAAAATATAGTATGCATATTTTTAAAATTATAATTAGTAATCTTAGTGATTTTATATGTATCTTATAGAAGGATAATTTTATAAAGATCATTTTGCTATGACTATTATGGATAAAAAGTTATTATAGATAGGTAAAATAAACTTTAAAAATTGATTCGCATGCAAATTTGACTTTTATAATGAATGATTGTTATATATGAATACTGTTATAAAGAGTACTATACCACCCTTTTCTATTTACGTATCCCGTAACAGATTTAAATGTTTCAATTATAAACAACAAAATATCACACTGCATCCTTTACTTTTGTAACAGTTTACTATATACTCTTCTTAAAAAGCTTTTAAATTTATAAACAGTTCATGTTACAGACTGATTTCTCACTTTATGGGTTCATTTTAGGAATAATTACTAAACTTTAAGCATTATATTGTCAAAAATAACTTTTTTCACAATAAATTAAATAAATTTATTTATTATGACAGTAAGATCACTTAACTTTATTCACTAAATGTACGTGCTTCAACAATAAGCCTACCCATTAAGCTGACTATTATTATAGTCGATAATTTTCTTGTAACTTTATTATAATTATGAATAACATTCAATTTTATAGTAATATAATTATAATATATTTTCAAACTTTACTAATATGTATAGTTTATAAAGTTTAATTATTTTAATATGACAAAAATAAATTTTGTAATCTTATCTCTTCTATAAGCAAGATTCTCAATGATTGCTCAAAGGTTAATCGTTATTTTGTGAGTTTGAAACAATCAAAAAAGAAAATAGGACATGGGTAAATTGTAATCAAATATAGCGAACCTAGGTATAAGATCAACGTGATTATAGTGTAAAGATATTTGCAAGAGTGAAGAACTTTTTAGAATAATTGCTTATCATAGTTGAGAATATATATATATATATATATATATATATATATATATATATATATATGAGAGAGAGAGAGAGAGAGAGAGAGAGAGAGGGAGGGAGGGTTGTATTATTAGATAATAACACCTGATCCTTTACAATAGGGAAACCTCCATTTATATAGAAAGGGGGCCTCCTTACTAAAACAATAAACCATTGAGGGGTGGTCGACGTCCTTTTAATGGAGACGCCCAAACACAAGCGACGTCGCTCACGTTCTTACGCCCGAACTACGCCCTCGTTGTAAGGGACGTATGAGAGGGGTCGTGCCCTTATAATTCGTATACGTGGGGAGAGCCGTGTTCGGCCCCGTATAGTTAAGTCGTATTTGGCCCCATACAGTTAGTCCCTCCGCTCGTTGGAGGCGTATGCGGTGTTCGTCTTCAATGGACGAAAATGTTGATCTGTTGTGGCGTTGTTAATGCGTTGACACTTGGTCTACTTTTTAAACTGACGTCTTTGCCGGCATGCATCATGATTATAAGTGCTCCGAGATGGATCAGGGGGCTATTTGACGTTTTGGTTTCCCGCCCCCTTTTTGACGCCTGCCTCTTCGATTTTCGTATATTTGAGCCCTATAAATAGATGGGAGGTTCAATTTCTGTTATCTTTTGAACTTCTCAAACATTCACTCTCGTTTTTCATCTTCTCTGAAGGAGATCAATATTTTCTGTTTTGAACCTTTGAGTTTTCTTTGAAGTCGATTTCTTTAGTCGTTGACATCCTCGTTCTTAGATAAATACTTATTACGGCAAGACGAGGCCAATAAATAGGGGAGATAGAGATGAGTCCTCTTCTAGGATTCCTCCATCTGGGTGGGAAAAAAGCAAAAAGACCCCTCTTCCACCTCAATGTGGACAACGTTCTTCCAAGAGAACTTCATGCTCGAAAGGACTTTCCTATAAGATGCCCAACTCCCCCGTGGGATCGCTCCGCATTTCTTCAATCACATTTAAGCGGCTTGCAGGAGGCATGAAAAATCCCTGACGTAGTGGTCATGGAGACAGTCGGGGAGGAATTTGTTAGCGTACACCGACCAGGGCTCTATGCTTTTTATTAGTACCCATTCCTGATTGGGTACGAACTCCCAATTTACCCTCTAGCGAAGGACCTTTGCCGTTTTTATAACGTATGTCCGGCTCAGCTTACTCCGTATACCTGGAAAGTGTATCACATATTGACCACTTACGCAACTCGGGCCGGACTCGACGTCTCGGTCCATCACCCACTACAGTTGTTTAACCCCGGCTTTATGAGGGGATCAATGCTGCAGTTGAAGAGTCGTGGCACAAAAGGCCTGGTCGTCAGGGCGGATGATAAGCCCAATTGCCACTTCTGGCTCAAACTTTTCTATGTCCGGACGGAGGACCTGGTGTCGACCCTAGAGGGATTCCCGGAGATGTGGAATCCAGAACATGAGTGCTTTTATCTTTATTCAATATTTTAAGCAACTCTTGTCCGTTTAGTCTTTATTACTCCTTCCCCCTCCTCTTTTTTTGCAGCGAGGGCTTCTCTACCCCGACCATTCGTAGATATAAGGTCGTGGGTGGAAAGAGTGATTCCATTTGTGGAGGAGTGCCGTACATGGTCGGCATTCCTTACCTGTTATGGCCTGTCAGGTATTGTGTCGACTTTAATTCAAAGATTTTGTTTTAAGTGTTTGTCGCTTGACTTATTTTACTTTGGCAGTTCGGGCGTTCCCTAGAGGAGGAAAAGGCAGAATGTTGCACCCCCCTCGGCGGCGAGGATCGATTCTGGGGATGAGTATAGGACGTCCCTGAGGTTGATCAGCCTGAGGCCGTGCCGGTGGCTGAGTCCACGAGCAAGGCGACTCCTTCGCCTCCATCTCCTGGTCCTGAAGAGGAGGCTTCCGAAGGATAAGAGCTCTGGAGTGGAAGAGGCGTTGTTTGTTAATTGGCAAGGGAATTGCCATAGACGGTAGGAGGGCGAACGTGCCCCGCCCAGAGTTAGGGCCGGTCTTAATGGCCGACGCCATTTGCTCGGGGAGGCCAGCTCCCCAGAGAGGAGTTGTACTTGCTATCAACCCCGTAAGTGTTAAAGGGGATCGCACGCTGGCTGCTGCCAAGGCGATTACCGACGAGGGGAGGGCGGGTCCCGAACAGGCCACTGCAACTGAGGACGTGCCGCAGGGGGATCACGCTTGTGTGGAGATGGAGGCAGTTGAACCTAACCACCGGATCGTGATCCCAACTGGGTATAACTTATTGCTGGACAGCGAGCATGCCGCAGCGGATATGACTCTACTATGCGCGGTCGCTGAGAGCGAAACTTTAAAGGACGTCAGCGACAGGGTCTTATCCCGAAGAGTCGCCGGGGTTTGTTATTTACGTTTCATAGAACGAACCTTAGGTGTATGCTGAGTTGTTTCTTTTTCTTCAGACCCTCATTTTGGAAGTAGAGAGGGGCCGACATGCTCAAAAGAAGGCCTCCACCCTTAAAAAGGTGGTGAAAAAATATAAAGAGCTCCGCACCAAGTACCAAACATTGGCGGACTTATATGCCCTGGACCCGCAGTTTCAAGTTTTCCGCGCAGGCCTGAAGCAGTCGAAAGCTCAACTGCGGGAGTGTGTGACTCAATTGGAGCAAGTAGATGAAAATTTATTGACCGCCCAGGCTCAGAATACGGAGTTGGAGAACTTTCTTCAGTTGAAGGAGGACGAGTTGGAGGTTGGCCATGGGGCAATGGTGGAGGCTGCTAATTTGTGTACCGAGGTTGATGCCCTAACTGCATATCTCAATGCCAGGGTGGCTCAGGTTGACGCTCTCAGGCAAGCTGCAGTGACCGGGTTTGACGATGATGTGTCTAGTGAGGCACACAATATGTAGGTGTACGCCGAAGCTAAGCTGGCAGTATTTGAAGATTTACAGTCGCTGGACGGACCACTGAGGTAGAGGCCGAGGACCAACGTCGCTTGGTATAGGTTGTCCGTGAAGTTTGTGGGTATATTTTCGATTCTCCGGACCGGGTGGGCTATACCTTTGAAGACGTGAACTATCTTGCTTCTGGTCCTGGATTTTGCAGTATTTCGGACTGAAGACGGAAGTGGGCAAGACGATGGGCCAGCTGGCGATGGTGAACAAGGCGGTGGTGGTTAGGATGTGTATTTATTTTGCTATTATAATTTTGTAGGTGTGTAAATAGGACCCTTTGTAAATATATACTTTCTTTTTGGAGGAAATGAAAGTTATTCTTTTGATATATATGTTTTGCTTCTTTTTTTTGTGCGCTTGTCGTAGTAATATATGTAGGATCGACTATTGTCAAGTTATTTTCACTTGTTGTAATCGAGTTGAGTCGGCTTGCTACGATAATGGACTTAGCCATTTATCTGTTTTGAGAGGGTCGTAACCATGCGAGTGATCTCGATCGTGTCAAGTTGATTTGTCGCAATCGAGCTGAGTCGACTTACTACGACAATGGACTTAGCCATTTGCTCATTTTGAGATGGTCGTAACCATTCGAGTGTTTGCGACTGTGTCGAGTTGATTTGTCGTAATTGAGCTGAGTTGACTTACTACGACAATGGCCTTAGCCATTGGCTCATTTTGAGATGGTCGTAACCATTCGAGTGTTCTCGACCGTGTCGAGTTGATTTGTTGTAATCGAGGTAAGTCAACTTACTATGCCAATGGCCTTAGCCATTTGCTCGTTTTGAGATGGTCGTAACCATTCGAGTGTTCTCGAACGTGTCAAGTTGATTTGTCATAATCGAGCTGAGTCGACTTACTACGACAATGGCCTTAGCCATTTGCTCGTTTTGAGATGGCCGTAACCATTCGAGTGTTCTCGACCGAGTTCGAGTTGAGATGGTCGTAACCATTCGAGTGTTCTAGACCGTGTCGAGTTGATTTGTTGTAATCGAGCTGAGTCGACTTACTATGACAATGGCCTTAGCCTTTCATACATTGGATATGGCCGTAGTCTTTCATACATTGGAGATAGTCGTAGCTTTTCATACATTGGAGATGACCATAGCCTTTCATACATTGGAGATAGTCATAGCTTTTCATACATTGGAGATGGCTGTAGCCTTTCATACATTAGAGATGGTCGTAGCTTTTCATACATTGGAGATAGCCGTATCTTTTTATACATTAGAGATGTCCATTGGTCCAT
Source organism: Nicotiana noctiflora (assembly GCA_032618575.1). NCBI lineage: Eukaryota > Viridiplantae > Streptophyta > Magnoliopsida > Solanales > Solanaceae > Nicotiana > Nicotiana noctiflora. Next base: position 31,627 of record JASVEL010006445.1, read on the forward strand.
TCCCTTTGGCATGCCTGTTGTGATGGCTTGCAGAGTAAATGGCGTGTCAAACTTGCCTCGTAAGCATTTCCAAGCATCTCCTTCGCCGTCCCATTAAAAACCTTTCCGAGAAAACCCAATTGGGACAAAACTCGGGTAAGGGAAAAAGCGTACGACTCGGGAGGTGCTCTTCAGAAAAGGAAATACTTGAGGTGAGAGATGTTCCAATTATTTTGGAGTGTCTTCCTTTCTATTATTTCCAGTTGAAATTACCCGTTATCTGCTGCCGAAGTAATCTTGTATGGTCCGTCCCAATTGGTGACCAGTTTTCCCTTGCTTGGGTCCTTAGACGCCAAGGTTTTGCCTTTGAGGACGTAGTCGCCTACTTTGAGTGGTCGTATTTCTGCCCTCTTATTGTAGTATCTTTCGATTTGGTGTTTCTGGGCTACCATACTGACGTGGCCCATTTCTCTTCTTTCCTCGGCTTTATTGAGGTCTTGGAGTCGGTTCGAGTCATTTTCCCTCCCGTTTGTGTGTGAATACCTCAAGCTTGGTTCTCTTACTTCAACCGGTATGACAACGTCGGTTCCGTAAACTAGTGAGTATGGCATTTCTACCGTGGAGGATTTAGGAGTGGTCCTGTGCGCCCATAATACCTCTGGTAGCAGTTCAGGCCATATCCCTTTGGCGACTTCGAGCTTCTTTTTCAATATATTTAGTATTGTTTTGTTAGATGACTCTGTTTGACCATTGCCGGCAGGGTGATATGGTGTGGAGAGTATTCGTTTGATGTGCCATTTTTTGAAGAACTCAGTCATTTTCTGACCGATAAACTATCGCCCGTTGTCGCAGGTGATTGCCTTGGGGATGCCGAAGCGACAGATGATGTTCTTCCATATGAAGGCGATGACTTCTTGTTCGCGTATTTGGGCGTACGCACCTACTTCCACCCACTTGGAGAAATTGTCAGCTAAAACTAATAAAAATCGTACTGTAAGGCCCCGTAAAATATTTGTGCATAAAACCTAGTAGCTATAGTGTCATGGTCCGAATAATGTGTTAGGAATGCGTAGAACCGCGGTTCGGACCCTTGGTAGTGATTTAAGTTTCAAAAATGTAGAATTAATTTTTCCGAAAAGTGTCAATTTTGCGGTTAAGAATGCGACCGCAAATCTGCTATGCGGACCGCATTCTTGCCGCAAAGCTTTCCAGAAAGTCTCCCAAAATCATGTTGAAAATGCGGTCGATATGCGATCGCATAATGAATCTGCGGTGCACTTTGCGACCGCGGATCAAGAATGCGGACCGCATATTGGTCGCATTCTGTAACAGAACTTGAGTCATTTTTGAGGCCATTCTGCGGTCACTATGCGGACCGCATGTTGATTCTGCGGTCGCAAAGTGCACCGCAGATTCGCCCCGGCCCAGATTTTTGTAACATTTTTACCCGATCTCTTCTTTAATATAACACCTTTCACCCTCATTTTCTCTTATCATCTTACCAAAATTAGAGAGAGAATGGAGGGGTTTTAGAGAGAAGTTCTTCATCTTCAAAGATTGTTCCAACCACTTAATTCCAAGGGATCCTAGGGCAAGGATTCAACTTCCCCAATCTTTTCAAGGTAAAAACCCTAACTATTTTCTTTGATTTTCAGTTTTAAATTGGGTAAAGAGAGGTTTGCATATAATAGCTTTTGAAAATAGATTTTTTACACTCATGCATGATTATTGAACTTGATTTCTAGTAAAAAGAAGTGAGTAGAAGTAAGAGTCTTCAAGAACAAGGTTGGCAAGAGTATGATATCTTGGGTAAGCATAAAGTAGGAAGAAAACTCATCACCAGGTATGTATGGCTAATTTTGATTCTTGTGAAATCGCCTATATGTGTGAAGTTTGTTTGGTTCGTGTTAAATTGACAAATTGTGTGAAATTCTTGATGTTGTTGTTGGATATTCAAAGTTTGTTGTTGAGCTATGAGGGATGTAAAATGAGAGTTTAATTTGGTAAAAGAATTGTGAATAATGGCTATAATGGCATATATGGTACTTTGTGGAAAAGAAACGAAACACTTGAGGATTGGTAAGTCATTGAACAATACGGTATGAATACTCTTGATTTTTGGAACATTGTAACTTGATTGTGATATTGGCTTGAGAAGTAATTGTGAACATGAACCAACCTGTAAGTTGCTTATTTGAACTTGTTGAAATTGTGTGAAATGCCTTATCTGCTGTTTGTACTTGTTGTGTTTTAAAACTGTACGGTGGGATCGGGTTGCGCGCCGCAACATGAAGAAATAAGGTGTGGGTTGGGGTGATAAGGGTGACCGAGGTAATAAGGGTGGTCAGGGGTAATAAGGATGGAAAGCGATCGAAATCGCTATTGAAAATTGCTATAAAAAATCAATAATGTGAAATTGTGAAAGGAGACAGCAGGAGAGTTTGCAACCTGTGGGGCACTGATTGCTCCTTTGTTTGACTACTTGTGCTTTACGTGATTGATTGGTTATTGTTAAATTGGTTGATCGTAGAAAGTGCTTTGTGTTGAGAATTATTTGAAATGAGGAAAATGTGGAAACATGGTTGGCTGGCTTAATTAATTGTTGATGTAATTCAAGGGTTTGAGTTTACTTGGGACAAAGTTTGTCCATACATGCCAGTACAATTCAAGTGTACTGACGTCCCTTTTGCCGGGGACGCTACATTCGTGTTATGATTGTAGGTGGATCGGTAGCAGGCACTTCAGCTCATCGGCAGTAGTATCCTTCTCCTTCCACTGCCCGTTTTGGTGAGCCCCTTTCTTCCTTGGGGCCCCGTGTGGTTCATGCCACTTTTGTTTAGATTTCATTTTGGTTTTGTAAGGTATAGCCGGAGCCTTGTTACCGGCCAGTATTGTATTCCCTTTTTTGTATCCTAGAGGCTCTGTAGACATGTAAACTGTGGGATTCCAGTCTTATGTATATATTATGTTATGTCGGGCATTGTAAAAACTGCAAACTTGTTAATGAATCACTCGTATGGTTTTATTTGTTTAATGTGAAATCATTCATGGTTAGTAAGATATTTGATTAATGAGAAACAATCAACACAGGGGTAACGCGTGGGAATGAAAGGCACCCGGGTCCGCTTGACTGGGGCAACCCGGTCAGGCGCCGGTCATGTTCCCCGATTTGGGGCGTGACACGTACCTTTCCTCGTCCTGCAGGTAATAGACCGACTATGTCCATTCCTCACTTAATGAAGGGCCAAGGGGAGGTGACTGAGTGGAGGGGTACTCCCGGTTGGTGTATCGTGGGGTGAACTTTTGGCATCTTTCGCATCAGTAGACATATTCTGCAACATCTTTCTTCATGGTAGGCCAGTAGTAGCTGGCTCGTATTAGACAGTGCACGAGTACACGGTTGCCTGTATGGGTGCCGCAATGGCCCTCGTGTACTTCTTCCAGTATCGGTGTCGTCTGGCTAGGACCTAGGCACTTGTCCAGGGGTCCTCTAAAGGTCCTTTTTGTGGAGTTCGTGGTTTATCATGCAATATCGGGCGGCTTGTACACGGAACTTCTTTGCTATTTTTTTATCAGGTGGGAGTGTTCCTTCCTGCAAGTAGGATAAAAACTGACTGCACCAGTCCCAGGTTAAGTTTAACGAGAGTACGTCTGCAAGATCGATTGCCGAATGGAGGAGGGTGACGACGCTTTTTTTGTCGAAGCTTGAGGTGGCTGCAGCCAGTTTTGCTACACCGTCTGCTTCGGCATTCTGTGCTCTAGGAACCTGCTCAAAGCGTCACCCATCGAGTTTAGCCATCAATCTATGGATTTCCGCCTGGTACTTTTGCAATCTTTGTTCCTTGATTTGGTAAGTCCCAGTGACTTGGTTCACTACGAGTTGAGAGTCGCAGTGGAAGACGAGTCAGCGAGCTTCATATTTGATGACCAGTCTTATACCTATGATAACGACTTCATATTCTGCCTCGTTGTTAGTCATCTCGGGGCATCATATAGACTGGCGAAGCCCATGGGGACTTCGAGGACGAGTCCTAGTCCTGATCCCGAGGTATTAGTGGCTCCGTCCGTGTAGAGAGCCCATAGGTCGGTATTTGAGGGGGGGTGTAGAGCCTCCTGCTCCGCCTCTGGTAGTACTTTTATGCTAAATTCAGCGACGAAGTCGGCAAGGACTTGTGACTTGATATCGGTTCTCAGGATATACGAGATATCATGTTCACTAAGCTCTATAGCCCATCTTGCAAGTTGGTCAGACGATTCGGGCTTATGTCGTATGCTTCTTAAGGGGAACGTAGTCACCACTTTAATGGGGTGGCATTGGAAATAGGATCTGAGCTTTCGTGAAGCTATGACTAGTGCCAAGGCTAATCTTTTGAGGTGTAAGTACCGTGTTTCAGTGTCCACTAGGGTTTTGCTAATGTAATAGATAGGGGATTGCATACCATTAGTTTCACGGACCAATACTGCGATGACGACGACTTCTGATACGACTAGATATACCAGCAAGGGATTGCCCGGGTCCGCTTTGGCTAGCAGTAGAGGTGATGACAAATATGTTTTTAGTTCTTGCAAGGCTTTGATGGACTCCTCATTCCACTAAAATCCGTTGTCCTTTCTCAGTACGTTGAAAAATTTGTGGCATCTATCAGAGGATCGTGAGATAAATCTGGATAGGGCGGCTATCCGGCCCGTCAGTTTTTGCACCTGCTTTTTGCTGTTTACCACTTAAGGTATTGTAGCGATTACCTTGATTTGGTCGGGATCTTGGATGGTGCCTGCCGTCGGGTCGGTTTTAGTCCCCGACACGGCTAATTGCTATGCCTCCGCACTTGCTCCCCGTAGTTTTTGGGTGTGAGCGCAGTCTTGTGTTATCTTGTAGCAATCTTGTGCGGTGCGTGGTTCTCCCCTGATGCTGAATATTCCCCGCGGTATAAGGAATTTTACCACCTGGTATAGGCTAGAAGGGACCACTCGCATGGCATGTATCCATGGGCGCCTTATGATGACATTGTATTCCGTTCCCTGGTTCATCACGTGAAAAGTTATTTCCAACGTGACCCCTCTCGCGAGGACGGGCAAGGTCACCTCTCCAAACGTCCGTTCCACTGCATTGTTAAAACTGGTTAGTGTTATGCAGCGTGGTATTACCCTATCCTTGAGTCCCATTTGTGTAAGGACCCTCGGGAGGATAATATAGGTTCCTCTTCCATCATCGATCATGACTCTCATGATATCCGTATCAATAATGCGTAAAGTAATAACTAAAGCATCGTAGTGTGGGAAATGCAAACCGTCGGCATCAGACTTGTCGAAGGTGATACTACCACATTCGAAGTCATCATACCGCTCGTGGGAGATGGTCCGCTTTAGTCTATGAATGTTGAAAAATTTGACATGGTTGATTGTCAAATCGTTGATGTCGCCAACGATCATGTTTATCATCCACGTTGGGGAAGGTGGATTTGGTGGCCCACGGGGCTGCTCTCGCCCGCATGTGAAGTTGATCTTCCCTTTGTCGCTGAGTAGTCCTTTCAGGTATCCTTGGTTCAGCATCCTGATGACCTCTTGTCGCAGGCCTATGCAATTTTCGGTCCTGTGCCCCCGTTCCTGATGGAACTCGCACAGAACGTTTGATTTTCTTGTGGCGGGATCTGACTTCATTTTATGAGGCCATTTCACCTTAGTGCCATGCTTCTCTAGTGCGTACACTATTTCTGAAGGAGACACATAAAAGTTATGTGATGATAATAAGGGGGCGTACCTCTTTCATTTCAGAGCGGGGCGATATGCCATTGTAATGCGTCTATATGCCAGGGTGGCAGATGGGAGGATCTCGTGTATGGCTAATGTCGTTCTCTGTTGGAACGTAGGGGATGTTCCCGACATCCCTCGTGGCATCGATCTTTCTTTGTTTTCGAGTGTATCATTGTTAATCATTGGTTTGGCCCGTTGAGATCATCTTCATCCGCTCGCACTTCAGCGTAATACGCATTGTGGATTTCCTCCCATGTCGTAGGGGGATACTTCATGAGGCGGTTCAGCAGTTTCTTAGTTGCTCTGGAACCGTCCCTGCTTAGTCCGTTCTGGAAGGCAGCGACTGCGATTCCTTCTGATATGTTTGGCAAGCTCATTTTTACCTTGTTGAATCTGGCGATGAAGTCCCTGAGCCCTTCACCTATGGGTTGTCTGACGGAGAAGATGTCGTTGACCCTTGCCTCTGCCTTCTTTGCACCCTCATGGGCAGTAACAAACTTATCCGCCATTTTCTCGGACATTGATATTGCCTTGGCAGGAAGTTGGGAGTACCATGTCAAGTCTCCTCCAGTTAATGTTTCGCTGAACTTTTTCAGCAACACTGATGGTACCTGCTCTTTTGATAGGTCGTTGCCTTTCACCGCGGTAACATAATGAATCAGATGATCCTCGGGGTTTGTGGTCCTATCGTATACCCTCAAGTAAGGGGGCATCTTGAAGGTTTTTGGGATGGAGTAGGGGGCAACTTCTTTAGAGTATGGCTGCTCTACGAACCTTTCCAAGTCGTGTTTTGGTAACAACTTAGGGGCTTCGGTAATTTTGTCGACCCTATCCTGGTGTTCCTTCATGTGGTCGCGGAGAGCCTTATTTACGATTTCCATTTTCTCCATCTTCCTCAGGATGGCGGTCAGCGTGCCATCATGAGTGTCACGCCCCAAATCGAGGGACATGACCGGCGCCTGACCGGGTAGCCCTAGTCAAGCGGACCTGGGTGCCTTTCATTCCCACGCATTACCCCTGTGTTCATTGTTTCTCATTAACCAAATATCTTACCAATTATAACTGATTTCACAATATACAAACATAACAATGCGAGTGATTCATTAACCAGTTTACAGTTTTCACAACGTCCGTCATAATATATACATAAGACTGGAATCCCACAGTTTACATGTCTACGGAGCCTCTAGAATACAAAAGGGAATATAATACTTGCCGTCAACAAGGCTCCGGCTATACCTTACAAAAATCAAAATGAAGTCTACAACAAAAGTGGCATGAGCCACACCGGGCCCCTGAGGAAGAAAGAGGCTCACCAAAACGGGCAGTGGAAAATGAAGAATACTACTGATGACGAGCTGAAGTTCCTGTTAATGATCCACCTACAATCATAACACGAATGTAGCATCCCCGGCAAAAGGGATGTCAGTACACTGGAATTGTACTGGTATGTATGGGCAAACTTTGTCCCAAGTAAACTCAAGCCATTAAACAAGTAATCACGATGATAAGACAGCCAATAAATTACATCAAGAATCAATTAAACCAGCCAACCATATTTTCCACATTTTTCCTCATTTCAGATAATTCTCAACACAAAGCACGTTTAAGATCAACAAGTAGAACAACAACCAATCAATTACGTAAAACACAAGTAGTCAAACAAAGGGGCAATCAGTTCCCCACAGGTTGAAAACTCTGCTGCCGTTTCCTTTCACAAATTTCATATCAATGATTTTATATCAATTTCATTAGCGATTTCGATCGCTTTCCATCCTTATTACCTCGTCCACCCTTATTACCTCGGCCACCCTTATCACCCCAACCCACACCTTATTTCTTCGTGTTGCGGCGTGCAACCCGATCCCACCGTACAGTTTCAAACACAACAATCACAAACAGCAAATAAGGCACTACACAAAATTACAACAAGTTCAAATAGGTAACTTACAATTCGGTTCATATTCTCAAATACTTTTTCAAACTGATATCACAACCAAGTTACCATGTTTCCATATTCGAGAGTACCCACACAAGTATGTCCAACAATTTGCCACAATTCAAGTGTTTCATCCCTTTCCACAAGAAATCATATATGCCGCTACAACAATTGTTCTCAGTTCTTTACCAATTCTAATTCCATTGTTATCTTTCAATTCGTATTTCATACCACACCACATGTAGTCAACATTGATTGAATACCCAACAATGAAATCAAGAATTACATACAATCTCTCAAATTAACACATGCCAAAATAAATTTCACACATATGGGCGATTTTACAAGAATAAAAATTAGCCATACATACCTGGTGTCTGATTTTCTTCCTTTAACCTCCTACTTTAAGCTTACCCAAGTTATCATATCTTTGCCGACCTTGTTTTTGTAGACTCTTACGTTTATTCACTTCCTTTTTACTAAAATCAAGTTCAATAGTCATGCATGAGTGTTAAATTCTATTTTTCAAAATCTATTATATGCAAACCTTTCTTTACCCATTTTAAAAACTGAAAATCAGAGAAAATAGTTAGGGTTTTTACCTTGAAATGATTAGGGAAATTGAATCTTGGCCCTAGGATCATTTGGACTAAATGTTTGGAACAATTCTTGAAGATGATAGACTTTTCTCTCAAACATCCCTCTCTTCTCTCTCTAATTTTGGTAAGAAGACATGATAAAATGAAGGAGAAAGGTGTGTTATTAAAGAAGGGGTCGGGTAAAAAATTTACAAAAAATCTGGGCCGAGTCAATTCTACGGCCGCATCTACGATCGCAGAATCAACATGCGGTCTGTATAATGACAGCATAATTGCCTAAAATTTTTCACAGGTTCTGTTACAGAATGCGACCAAAATGCGGTCCGCATTCTTGATCGAAAGGAAAGAAATGGGGTGGGACAAAGGAAGACTTTTTCCAGCTTGTTTCCGAATTTAGATTATTAGACACCAATAAGTCATGCCTAAGCATCTTGAATTCTATACTTGTCAAACAGATAATGTTCCTTGGTGACTGGATAAGAAAAGAATGCACAAACTGAAACAAATGGGATTCCAATGGTACGTTCTTCTTGAGTGATAGGGTTGATGACAGTATACATAAAAGTTTGATATTGAGAGACCAGGAAGAATATGATTCGAGAGAGATGCAAAACAAGGAGGAGGAGAAGGGGAATTGAATTTTTTTAAAAAGTGTGTACAAGTTAAAAGTATTAAAAAATGAGTATAGGTTAAATTGGGGCGACCAAATAAGGCACCCCGTGCAATTTTTACGACGACAATAGCCACTTTTAAACCCGCAAAATATATCTGCAATTTACAATGTATTTAAAGATTGGTTAATTCATCCAAACTTCATGACTAAGTATCCTGAATTTTGAAATTCAGAACTTAGTGTGCTGAATTTTGAAATTCAGAACTTAGTGTCCTGGATTTTTGAGCTGCTAATTTTAAATTCATGATTATGTGTCCTGAATTTCTGAACTACTAATTTATTTAGGACACAAAATTCAAACTTTTGGACACAATTTTTAAGGTTTAAACTCTAGAATACTATATCATAAAATTTGAGCAAAATTGATTATTTTTAAATACATTATAAACTGTAAATGTATTTTAAGCAATATACTTAAGTGGCTATGTGGTGTCATTTCCACTCGGTGTTTTAGGAGTATAATTTGGTGCCTCTCATTTGTATTTCTAATTTAGAGAGTGCAAATAGAAAAGAAGTATAGAATCAATAAATATGCCAAGTCAAGTCAAAGGTCGAGGGCGGAGAGTAAAATCAAAATACAGAAGCAATATCATCAATAAAATAAAAGAATTAAATGCAATATTATCCTTTTCCATCACTTGTGTCAAGGGTGTGGTAGGAAAAATGGCAGGAAAATAGTCAAAGTCTACCCTGCCCTGCCCCTCCGGTCTCTACACTGTATTTAATTAAATTAATTAAATGAAGTATTTTGGTTGTTAACTCATAAAGTATTGCTTTTCATATCGTAGATGATTTGACTTGGACTGGGGCCTGATGTTTAATTTGGCGCATTTACTCCGTTAACAACTTTAGGACGTTGAATTGCAACATGATTAAAAATATTTCCACGAAATATATATGTAGCCGAAACATTATCTTTTAGACGTATTAGTCTATTACAGGCAAAACAGAAAAGGAAAAATAATAATGACTGTGTTTTCTGTATTTTGCTTACGATGTAAGAATGGAAGAAACAGGATCGTGTTTGGTGTGCGTTTTGCTCAAAAATTATTGATCACTTTATGAATTCAAAATAATAGATATATAATAAAGGAAAGGATAATAAAGGAAAAGATAACAAGAAATGTTCATACCAGCAACAGACAACATAGGCGATCTTTATTCATGATAATAATGTGGTCTGCCTCCCCATGAGGAGTTTCATGACCTTACAATCATGTTTATTTGGATCTACCCTCTTTCTGCTTTTGTTTGTGGTTTCTCACTCTGTGTTTTGCTCTGTCTTTCTAGAGCCCCATAGGGAGAGAGTGGAACCCCCACTTTAGCTTCCTTCCTTGGTATTTATAGATGTGAACTGTAGAGGGTGACTTTTTGGTGGATGGGTCCACATTAGGAGGTTATTTTTAGACATCACGGACAGGCCGTAACCTTAATAATCATCTTATACGGGTATGAAATGTCGTTAATTAAGAGTGTTCGTGCCAGTTATTAATCTTGTATTAACTGAGAAAAATGATTAACCTCGTCGATTATTAAAGGATCGGATTCCGACCTATAGAGTTCGTCCCTCCGCTTATCAGGGTCGCCTCGACGTCGAGCCTGATGAGCGGACTTTGGCGATTGTAAAGTAGATGGTTTTTGGGTGAGGAGCGGGCAACGGCTGCTCGTGTCGAGGTCGTGACATTCCCCCTTTTTATATGGCGGTAGATGGGTCCCCTTTTTATGCATACATGCATCATCGACGAAGGCAAGTAATCCGTATACAATTATGCGAGTACGGTACACATAGTCTACCCGAAATTCAATGGCGTAGGGCTCACTCCGCCCTTATCGATAAGGCTCTTCATTTTTCTTTGGTTGGCGAGATGGCGGCTGTGATCGGGGGACAATTTATGATGCTAATCGTGGCGGCGCCCGTTTTGGTAAAGCTGAACCGTTTTTGACAGTTGGATGTACAGTTAATGACATCCATCGGTTTTCCCAAAACTTGATTGTGTTGCCTATAAGACAGTTTGGGATTTGATTCATGGCATTTTCTAGTTTACTTGTGTCACGACCCCAAATCTGGTCGTGATGGCGCCCAGCACATTGCTAAGCCAGCCCTGACCAATCAATATAAACAACGGAGCTAGAAGCTCTCTTTAGCCCATTTAAGCATATTAATATATGAAACAATAGTAATACTTATACCAACAACGGGGAAACCAAGTCCCAAAATATACTAACTCCCATAGACCGAAGGGTCAAGAGTCATGAGCCTCTACTGAACATGAGTGTATAAAGGTTTACAAGATACCAAGTGCGGAAAGAAAAGTCAATATGAAATCAAGAGACAGTGAGAAGGAATATCGGGTCCTGCGGACTCTGCAGCTACCTCGAATATCCACAAATGTCGCCTCACACAGCTACTGGATCACTGCTGAGAGGTACCTGGATCTGCACACAAGGTGCAGGGAGTAAAATGAGTATTGCCAGACTCAGTGGTAATAAACAAGGGTAAGACAGCGCAGATAAGAAATCCGCAATAAAGCACTATGTAAAACTATAATCAGCTACCCTGTCATAGAATCAATATCCACTGTACCTGTACTAACAAATACCAATAAATAGCATAACAGCTAGCAGATGTAGCTAAATGCAATGCAATGCATGATATGACCGCTACGGCGCGTAGCTCGACTCCAATTTTGGGTACCCGTGCTCACTGTGGGGGTTCAGACTCCGGAGGGGCTCCTACAACCCAAGCACATCTCATAGAGATTTCCTGCGGCGTGCAGTCCGATCCAACATATATCCTGCTGCGGCGCGCAGCCCGATCCACTACTAGTCAGCTAATATGCAGATACAGCCTCGCAAGCTCAAAAATAGTTTTTGAAAACTCTTTTATCATTTTTCAGTTGGAAAACAGTAATATCAAGTTCCAGAGATTGGAATTGGCATGATAACAAAAATATCTGCGGACTAGTAGTAAACTAGCATGTCTATATGATAAGACAATGATAACGATCCTCGCGGGATCCAATAACTGGCTCACGGCCCACATGTATACTCAACCGCCCAAGAAGGGGGTTCAACGGCTCAAGAGTGGCCATTATCACAATATATATATATGCAACCATCCGAGAAGGAGGTTCGACGGCTCTAGAATAGCCAATAATACAGTATCAACAGGTTGGACTAATATATAGTCTCCAGTTCATAATCGACCCCGCACTCTCAAGAGAGTGCGTGTCTCGCCGCTATACAGCGTCACAAAGTGGTATACCGGGGTTTCGAACCCGCTGGTCATCACCCACATCTATTACTCACCTCAATATAGCGCGACGACTATTCCGCAATGCCCTTGCCACGAGAATCAAGCTCCGTACGCGTAGAATCTGATCAAATACAGTAGAAACACAACAAATTAGGCCAATGGGACGACACCCAATCAATACAACTCAATTTACATCAAAATTCCCAAAGTTGTCAAAACTCGACTTTCGGTACGCTTATCGAAAAATCACGAAAGTCACATATTCGGAACCCTCATCTCAATACGAGTCTAAGCATATCAATTTTACCAAATTCGGACTCCATTTGCCCATTCAAAACCTTGATTTTCTAAAGCTCAAGTCTAGGGCTAAATCCTCCATAAATTACCCCAAATTCCTCCATTTTCATGATATAATTGCATAATATTACCAATACTAATCATAGATTAAGTCCATAGATGATTACCTGATGATTTCCCTTGAATTTCTCTTCAAAATCGCCCAAATCGCCTCTAAAGCCGAGACCCAAAAATGTGTGAAATGTTCTGAAATTTTTCTAACTTCTGATACACTTACTTACAGCGATTTTCGCTTCTGCGGAATATTTTCCGCTTCTACGCGTCCGTATCCGCGACCAAAGGGTCGCTTCAGCGGTTCCAGGCCTAGCCGGCCATTTCCGCTTCTGCGAACAAAGGGCCGCTTAAGCGGACCCGCTTCTGCGAAGAAGCTTCCGCTTCTGCGGACACATCCGCCTCTGCGCATCATTGACCGCTTCTGCGGTCTCACCCAAACGGTAAAATGTCCGCTTCTTCGGACCATGCCCAATTTCTCCCCGTCCGCTTATGCGATCACTGGCTCGCACCAGCGACCCCGCTTCAGCGGAAGGGCTTCCGCTTCTGCGTAACTACCCGCTCCTGCGCATCTCGTCCGCTTCTGCGGACACGCTCCTGCGTCCAAAATTCCGCAGGAGCGGAAACAACAGAAGCAGGATCCCAACCTGCAATTTTTCCACAATTTTCTTCCGTTTAACCATCCGAAAACACCCCGAGGCCCCGGGACCTCATCCAAACACACCAACACATCTTAATACCTTATTCGAACTTGCTCCAATCCTCAAAACACGTCTAATAACACCAAAACCCATAATTCACATCAAATTCAAGCCTAAATTCCTTAAAACATTCCGAATTACACATTCAATCAAAAACCCGACCAAACGACGTCCGAATGACCTAAAATTTTGCAGGCACATCCAAAATCACCTAACAAAGCTACTGCAACTGTCGGAATTCCATTCCGACCCCCGGATCAAAATCTCACCTACCGTTCGGATTTCGTCAAAATTCAACCTTAGCCAATTCAAGCCTATTTCTACACCGGGTCTCCAAATTAAATTCCGATCGCTCCCCTAAGTCACAATTCACCTCCCGGAACTAAGCGAATCATCAGAATCCGATTCCGAGCCCTCTAACCGAATAGTCAACTCCGGGTTGACTTTCCTTATTCAAGTTTCCTTCAAAAAGGCTATATGCCTCATTTTCAATCCAATTCATTCCTAACTCACCCGATAGACTCTAACACTAATATAAAACCATAAAACATGTATTTACAACATAACGGGGTGGTAATTCTCGTGACGACGGGCCGGGTCGTCACATTCTCCCCCTCTTAAGCAAACGCTCGTCCGCGAGCGGGTTAAGAAACATACCTGGAGTATCAAACAAGTGTGGATATCTACTTCGCATCTCCTCGCTCGGTCTCCTAAGTTGCTTCCTCCACGGGACGACCTCTCCACCGCACTTTTACTGAAGCTATGTCCTTAGATCTCGGCTTACGAACCTGTCGACCCAAAATGGCTACTGGTTCCACATCATAAGTCAAATCCTCATCTAGCTGTATCGTGCTGAAGTCCAACACATGAGACGGGTCTCCGACATACTTCCGGAGCATAGATACATGGAACACCGGGTGAACTCCCGACAATCTGGGTGGCAAGGCAAGCATATAAGCCACCTCCCCAACTTTCCTAAGCACCTCAAAAGGTCCAATGAACCTTGGGCTCAACTTTCCTTTCTTTCCAAACCTCATAACACCCTTCATAGGCGAAACTTTCAACAACACCTTCTCACCTACTGAATAAGACACATCTCGGACCTTCCGTTCTGCATAACTCTTCTGACGCGACTGAGCTGTGCGAAGTCTCTCCTGAATCACCTTTACCTTATCTAAGGCATCTTGGACTAACTCTGTCCCTAACAACCTAGCCTCGCCGGGCTCGAACCAACCAACCTGGAGACCTACACCGCCTCCCATATAACGCTTCATACGGTGCCATCTGAATGCTGGACTGATAGCTATTATTGTAAGTAAACTCCGCCAAAGGCAAATAATCAGCCCATGAACCACCAAAATCAATGACACAAGCACGCAACATGTCCTCCAATATCCGAATAGTACGCTCAGACTGCCCATCCGTCTGTGGATGAAATGCTGTGCTCAACTCTACCTGTGAACCCAACTCTCGCCTGAAATGTCCTCCAGAACTGAGATGTGAACTGGGTACCTCTGTCTGATATAATGGAAATAGGAATTCCATGCAATCTCACTATCTCACGGATGAATATCTCTGCCAACCGCTCTGAGGTATAGGTAGTACACACTGGGATGAAGTGAGCTGACTTGGTCAACCTATCCACCACCACCCAAACTGAATCAAACTTCCTCGCCGTCCGAGGGAGTCCACTAACAAAGTCCATAGTTATTCTTTCCCACTTCCACTCAGGAATATCAATTCGCTGGAATACACCACCAGGTCTCTGATGCTCATACTTGACCTGCTGACAGTTTAGACACCGAGCCACATGGCTCACAATATCCATTTTCATCTTTCTCCACCAATAGTGCTGTTTCAAATCTTGATACATCTTCGCGGCTCCCGGATGGATAGAATACCGCGAGCTATGGGCCTCCTCCAGAATCAACTCACGAAGGCCATCAACATTGGGCACGCATATCCGGCCCTGCATCCTCAATATGCCGTCACTATCAATGGTGACATCTCTAGCATCATCATGCTGAACTCTGTCCCTCAGGACAGCCAAATGTGGATCATCATATTGGCGCTCATGAATACGATCATATAGAGATGACCGAGATACAACACAAGCCAATACCTTGCTGGGCTCCGAAATATCTAACCTCACTAGCCGATTGGCTAGCACCTGAACATCATAAGCAAATGGCCTCTCCTCAGCTGGAATATATGCCAAGCTCCCCATACTGACCGCCTTCCGGCTCAAAGCATCGGCCACCACATTGGCCTTCCCCGGATGATATAATATAGTAATGTCATAATCCTTCGGCAACTCTAGCCATCTCCGCTGTCTCAAATTAAGGTCTTTCTGTTTGAACAAGTGTTGGAGACTACGATGGTCGGTATACACCTCACAAGACACACCGTACAAGTAGTGCCTCCAAATCTTCAAGGCATGAACAATGGCGGCTAGCTCCAAATCATGAACAGGATAGTTCTTCTCATGCGGCTTCAACTGCCGAGAAGCATAAGCAATTGCATTTCCTTCCTGCATCAACACACAACCTATCCCCACTCTCGAGGCATCACAATAAACGGTATATGAACCTGAAGCTGATGGCAATACTAACACTGGAGCTGTGGTCAAAGCTGTCTTGAGCTTCTGAAAGCTCTCCTCGCACTCATCCGACCACACGAATGGTGCACCCTTCCGGGTCAATTTAGTCAATGAAGAAGCAATGGATGAAAATCCCTGAACGAACCGGTGATAATATCCCGCCAAACCAAGAAAACTCCTGATCTCTGTAGCTGAGGTCGGTCTAGGCCAACTCCGCACCGCCTCTATCTTTTTCTGATCAACCTGAATACCATCACGAGACACCACATGTCCCAGAAATGCTACGGACTCGAGCCAAAACTCGCACTTGAAGAATTTAGCATATAGCTTCTCCTCTCTCAATCTCTGCAACACAATACTCAAATGCTGAGCATGCTCCTCCCGGCTACGGGAGTAGACTAGAATGTCATCAATGAACACAATCACAAATGAATCCAAATAAGGCTTGAACACACTGTTCATCAGGATGCATAAATGCTGCTGGGGCGTTGGTCAGCCCAAACGACATTACAAGGAACTCATAATGACCATATCGGGTCCCGAATGCAGTCTTCATAATATCCGAGGTCCTGATCTTCAGCTGATGATAGCTCGAACGAAGATCGGTCTTAGAAAACACCCTCGCACCTCGTAACGATCAAATAAATCATCTATGCGCGGTGAGGGTACTTGTTCTTCACTCGTCACTTTGTTCAATTGCCTATAATCAATACATATCCGCATGGAACCATCTTTCTTTTTAACAAATAATACCGGCGCACCCCACGGAGACACACTAGGGCGGATGAAACCCTTATCCGGAAGCTCTTGAAGCTGCTCTTTCGGTTCTTTCAACTCGGCTGGTGCCATTCGATAAGGAGGAATGGATATGGGCTGAGTGCCCGGCACCAAGTCAATGCCAAAATCAATATCCCTGTCCGACGGCATGCCCGGCAGGTCTGAGGGGAATACATCTAGAAAATCCCTCACAATAGGTACATAATCAATGCTAGGAGACTCGACTCCCACATCTCTCACAAAAGCTAAGTACGATAAACACCCTTTTTCAACCATCTTCCTGAGCTTTTAGGAATGAAATAACACGGCTAGGGACGAAATCGATCGAACCCCGCCACTCAATCTGAGAAATACCAGGAATGGCCAACGTAACTGTCTTAGCATGACAGTTCAATATAGCATGATACGGAGACAACCAGTCCATACCCAATATAACATCAAAGTCCACCATCCCCAACAATAACAAATGTGCCTGGGTCTCCAGACCCCCAATAGATATAACACAGGATCTATAGACATGATCCACAACAATCGTATCACCCACGGGGGTGGATACATGAACAGGTAAATCAAGACTACCACGAGTCGCACCCAAATGGTGTGCAAAATAAGAGGACACGTAAGAATATGTGGACCCTCGATCAAATAGAACAGAGGCATCTCTGTGACAGACAGAAATGATACCTGTAATCACAGCATCGGAGGCAACTGCATCACGCCTGTCAGGAAGTGCATAGAATCGTGCCCGGCCTCCACCGGATCTCTCCTCGCCCTGGGGCGTCCACGAGAAGACCGACCTCCACCTCTACTAGACCGAGATGGTGCCGAAGAGGAGGGCTGATCCCTCTGCTGAGTCCTGCCCCTACGTAGTCGAGGGCAATGCCTCCTCATGTGGCCAAACTCACCACACTCATAACATGCACCGGTGCTGGAGAAGTAGGTGCTGCACTATGGGCTGGGAGGGCACCAGCTGATGACCGACCCTCGCTGAAACCCCCGTCGACCACGACCATCAGAACCTCCGCTCTGCTCCGGGCGGCTCGAATGAGAAGGTCTCAGATGAGCGACCTCTGCTCTGCCGGGAATGCCCTCTAGATGGAGCACCACCGAAACTACCGAACCACGAGGCCTCTCGGCCTCCCGCTCCTCTCTCTCGGCGACGATCCGCCTCGATGGAGCGTGCCATATCGGCAACCTGCTCAAACGATGATGATAGAACTCGCTCGCCGGTCATAAGAATACGGATAGAGTAGTTGAGGCCATCAATGAACCTCCCGATCCTCTCCCTATCAGTGGGGATCATCCATGTGGCATGCCTAGCCAACCGAGTGAATCTAAGCTCATACTGGGTCACAGACATGTCGCCCTGAACCAACCACTCAAACCGGCGACGTAGCTCCTCGCGACGAGACTGAGGTACATACTTCTCTAGAAAGAGAGTAGAGAACTGCTGCCATGAGAGAGGTGCTGCTCTTGCAGGCCTACGCCTCTCAAACTCCTCCCACCAATCAAATGCGGGACCAGTGAACTGAAATGTAGTAAATGAAACTCCGCCGGACTCAAGAATACCAGCCGTACGCAGCATCTTCTGACACTTATCCAAGAAACCCTGGGCATCCTCGCCCTCAACGCCACTGAAATGGGGTGGCTGAAGTCTACCAAATCTCTCAAGACGACGCTGCTCGTCCTCGGGCATAACCTGAACCATATGCTCCGGAGCTGGAGCTGGTGCAGTTGGAGGAATAACCGGTGCAACCACCTGAGCGGGGACCGCCTCTGGCGTCTGAAGTCCCTGAACAACCGGGTCAGGTGTGCGAGCTGCAGGGGTCTGCTGACCACCCCCTGACTGAGATGTCGCTACAGTAGCGGTAGCTGAAACTACCTGAGCCAAACCGGAACACACTGATAATATTTGAGCAAGAGTCTCCTGAAGACCAGGAATAGCAATAGATATAGTCTGGCCCTGAACTGGGGCTGCTGGGGCATCAACCCCTGGGGGCTGCTCCTGAACTGGTACAACGGGCGGGTCAGCTGGCACTGCCTCAGCCGCCCTACCTCTAACTCTAGCACGACCGCGCCCACGGCCTCTAACAGGTGGCAATGGAGGTCGTCCACCTCGTCCCGATGCTCGCGTTCTCGCCATCTGCGAGAGAATAGAATATAGAAGTTCAGTTCTCAGAACAACAAGATCGCACGACAGAGTTCAAGAAAAGTGAAGTTTTCCTAAAGGTTCGCAGCCTCCCGAGGATAAGTACGGGCGTCCCCGTACCGATCCACAAGACTCTACTAACCGGCTCAAGACTCATGAGGCCTAGTAAACCTAGGCTCTGATACCAACTTGTCACGACCCCAAATCTGGTCGTGATGGCGCCCAGCACATTGCTAAGCCAGCCTGACCAATCAACATAAACAACGGAGCTAGAAGCTCTCTTTAGCCCATTTAAGCATATTAATATATGAAACAATAGTAATACTTATACCAACAACGGGGAAACCAAGTCCCAAAATATACTAACTCCCATAGACCGAAGGGTCAAGAGTCATGAGCCTCTACCGAACATGAGTGTATAAAGGTTTACAAGATACCAAGTGCGGAAAGAAATGTCAATACAAAATCAAAAGACAGTAGGAAGGAATATCGGGTCCTGCGGACTCTGCAGCTACCTCGTATATCCCACGGATGTCGCCTCGCACAGCTACTGGATCACTGCTGAGAGGTACCTGGATCTGCACACAAGGTGCAGGGAGTAAAATGAGTACTGCCAGACTCAGTGGTAATAAACAAGGGTAAGACGCAGATAAGAAATCCGCAATAAAGCACTATGTAAAACTATAATCAGCTACCCTGTCATAGAATCAATATTCACTGTACCTGTACCAACAAATACCAATAAATAGCATAACAGCTAGCAGATGTAGCTAAATGCAATGCAATGCATGATATGACCACTACGGCGCGTAGCCCGACTCCAATTTTGGGTACCCGTGCTCACTGTGGGGGTTCAGACTCCAGAGGGGCTCCTACAGCCCAAGCACATCTCATAGAGATATTCTCGCGGCGTGCAGTCCGATCCAACATATATCCTGCTGCGGCGTGCAGCCCGATCCACTACTAGTCAGCTAATATGCAGATACAGCCTCGCAGGCTCAAAAGTAGTTTTTGAAAACTGCTTTATCATTTTTCAGTTGGAAAACAGAAATGTCAAGTTCCAGAGATTGGAATTGGCATGATAACAAAATAGCTGCGGACTAGTAGTAAACTAGCATGTCTATATGATAAGACAATGATAACGATCCTCACGGGATCCAATAACTGGCTCACGGCCCACATGTATACTCAACCGCCCAAGAAGGGGGTTCCTCGGCTCAAGAGTGGCCATTATCACAATATATATATATATATGCAACCATCCGAGAAGGAGGTTCGACGGCTCTAGAATAACCAATAATACAATATCAACAAGTTGGACTAATATGTAGTCTCCAATTCATGATCGACCCCGCACCCTCAAGAGTGTGCGTGTCTCGCCGCTATACAGCGTCACAAAGTGGTATACCGGGGTTTCGAACCCGCCGGTCATCACCCACATCTATTACTCACCTCAATATAGCGCGACGACTATTCCGCAATGCCCTTGCCACGAGAATCAAGCTCCGCACGCGTAGAATCTGCTCAAATACAGTAGAAACACAACAAATTAGGCCAATGGGACGACACCCAATCAATACAACTCAATTTACATCAAAATTCCCAAAGTTGTCAAAACCCGACTTTCGGTACGCTTATCGAAAAATCATGAAAGTCACATATTCGGAACCCTCATCTCAATACGAGTCTAAGCATATCAATTTTACCAAATTCGGACTCCATTTGCCCATTCAAAACCTTGATTTTCTAAAGCTCAAGTCTAGGGCTAAATCCTCCATAAATTACCCCAAATTCCTCCATTTTCATGATATAATTGCATAATATTACCAATACTAATCATAGATTAAGTCCATAGATGATTACCTGATGATTTCCCTTGAATTTCTCTTCAAAATCGCCCAAATCGCCTCTAAAGCCGAGACCCAAAAATGTGTGAAATGTTATGAAATTTTTCTAACTTCTGATACACTTACTTACAGCGATTTTCGCTTCTGCGGAATATTTTCCGCTTCTACGCGCCCGTATCCGCGACCAAAGGGTCGCTTCAGCGGTTCCAGGCCTAGCCGGCCATTTCCGCTTCTGCGAACAAAGGGCCGCTTAAGCGGACCCGCTTCTGCGAAGAAGCTTCCGCTTCCGCGGACACATCCGCCTCTGCGCATCATTGACCGCTTCTGCGGTCTCGCCCAAACGGTCAAACGTCCGCTTCTGCGGACCATGCCCAATCTCTCCCCGTCCGCTTCTGCGATCACTGGCTCGCACCAGCGACCCCGCTTCAGCGGAATGGCTTCCGCTTCTGCGTAACCGGCCGCTCCTGCGCATCTCGTCCGCTTCTGCGGACACGCTCCTGCGTCCAAAATTCCGCAGGAGCGGAAACAACAGAAGCAGGATCCCAACCTGCAATTTTTCCACAATTTTCTTCCGTTTAACCATCCGAAAACACCCCGAGGCCCCCGGGACCTCATCCAAACACACCAACACATCTTAATACCGTTATTCGAACTTGCTCCAATCCTCAAAACACGTCTAATAACACCAAAACCCATAATTCACATCAAATTCAAGCCTAAATTCCTTAAAACATTCCGAATTACACATTCAATCAAAAACCCGACCAAACGACGTCCGAATGACCTGAAATTTTGCGGGCACATCCAAAATCACCTAACGAAGCTACTGCAACTGTCGGAATTCCATTCCGACCCCGGATCAAAATCTCACCTACCGTTCGGATTTCGCCAAAATTCAACCTTAGCCAATTCAAGCCTATTTCTACACCGGGTCTCCAAATTAAATTCCGATCGCTCCCCTAAGTCACAATTCACCTCCCGGAACTAACCGAATCATCAGAATCCGATTCCGAGCCCTCTAACCAAATAGTCAACTCCGGGTTGACTTTCCTTATTCAAGTTTCCTTCAAAAAGGTTATATGCCTCATTTTCAATCCAATTCATTCCTAACTCACCCGATAGACTCTAACACCTGATATAAAACCATAAAACATGTATTTACAACATAACGGGGTGGTAATTCTCATGACGACGGGCCGGGTCGTCACAACTTGTGAGATTTTGGAGCTCTTGTTTCTCGGGAACGTTAGACTTCTTTCCCTTTTGCAACAATTTCTTCACCGTTCTTAGTCAAATCCAACATTCTACTCTATTCTTCAGACAACTAACCGATGGCCAGTTCTTCTTTTCGTGAAATTCTTCTGACGGGGCTGCCGGTCGGTCCCCCGGTGATTAAAGGCTTGTCTCCGGTGTTGGGAGAAGACGAGCAAAATGAAGTTGAAAGGGTTCCGTTAATAGACAAAATACTTCCCACAACTGGAGGCCCGGTGACGGATTTCACCGCCGATGGAGGGAATGGCCCGGTGGATGAGGTCCCACTGATAGGGGAGGTGGGTATGACCCAATTACGGGAGAAAGGGTTCGTGCCTTCTCACGCTGACATTGTCCTTGCCCGACTAGAGGAGAAGGTCCATACTGATCACGCCGGGTACTGTGTTTTTTATGCGTACCCTTTTAGACTGCGATTCAGGACTCCGCTTCCCAATTTGGTGGTGGACTTCTGTCGGTACTATAGGGTGTGTCCGAGGCAGCTCACCCCCTCTCTTTACAAGCTTCTGGCGATGTTTTTAAAGTTCGCGGAACTGGCCGAAATGACTGTTACGCTTCAACATGTACTTGCTCTGTACGCTCCACAGCGGGTGCGGGGGAGTATGCTTCAGATGAGCCCGCGTGGTTCGAAGGGGTTGACGGCTGCTTTAGACGATAAGATCGAGCCTCGATCGTTCGAACAGTTCTTCTATATTTGGACCAAGCACCTGGTAGCGACTTCTCCAGGATTCCAGGAGACTTGGAATTACAGAGGTGAGTTATCCTTTCGAGCAGTAAATTTTGTTTCCTTCCTCTTCTTATGTTTAGATTATCATTGTTTTTGTCATTGCTCTTATACACAAGAGGTCTCCACCGGCTTTGTTTGTTGCGTTGAGTGGATGGCTCAAAGTCATGATTTCGTATACCGAGGGAGCCCGCTCGTGGACGTCCTTTTGGGAGAAGTATGGCAGGAGACCAGCCGTGGGTAAGAAGTTATGCTTTTCATCTTCGCCTTGTTTCGAGCTTAATAAGTCCTTTGGCTGACCTTGTCCTTTGTTGTAGGGAGAGTGTACCGAGGCAGAGCCCATCAACTAGCATTTTGGCGGCCTGGTGCGATTGCTAGGTTCTTTGCTGCATTGGTGCCATGTCGAGTGCCGAGGGATGTATCGGTTGAGTCTTCTGCGGTGCCTTCTCCTTCGCGTCCTTTATTCGTGACGAACGCCCGTCGGGGACCGTTCACCCGCGAGACGGCTCGTCTTCGTGTGATGAGGAAGATAGACCTTTGATCAGGCGCAGGATTATTTCCCCTCCGGCTCCTCTAGTGGCGGCTGTACCCATTCCTCCTATTGTGATAAATGTGGATTCCCCTCCTTCTAGGGTGGGGGAGGGTGCGGCCGCAGTGCACACTCCTGAAGATGGGCCGAGAGAGAATGAGGCTCAGGCTCGTGAGGATCGAGAGGGAAGTGCCGCCCCTACTGCTCAATCCTCGACCCATATAGTCGAGTTGGGGGAAGACTCTCGTGTGGTTGTGGATATTGGCGGCTCGAGTACTCCTTCGACGGAGGTAGCGGTGGTGGGAGATGGGTCTACATCCGATTCAGACCTGGATTCTGAGGACGTTCGCATATTTCGTTACGGGATCACGAGTGCGGTAGTTCACCCGGATGGGAGGCTGTGTGTTGTTGAAATTCCTGTGGATGAGAATTTGTTGCTGCTGGATTCGAGTTTGGTGTCACAGTTTGGACAGTTGTGTTCTGCGGTGGAGAACGAATTGTTTAGGGGGGAGTTTCAGATACTGGTTTGATTATTGAAGTAGTCGTGATGGGGATGAGGGTATGTATTCGCCGGTTGAAACTTATTCGCTTTCTATTTACCCCCCTTTTTTTCCTTCATATCTTCTGCCTGATCCCTCGTTCTTCGCTTTGCAGGCATTTTTGTTGTAGGTGGAGAGTCTTCGTCGGGCCAATATTCGGTCCGAAGTGTTTTCATGGGTGCTTGACAAGTGTCGCTGCTACCGAAACAAGTGTGGGGAGTTGACCGACCATATGAGGATTGATCCTCGTAACAGGGCGTTAGTTGAAGAGTTAGCGAGGATGGAGTTGCAGGGGAACCAAGCACTTGGTCACATAAGAGCTTTAGAGGACCAGTTGCGTCGGAAGGATGATGAGCTAGAAGATGGACGGACGGCTTCGATAGAGTGTGAGCATTTGTGTTTAACCAAGGTGACAGAGGTTACCTCGGAGTGGAGTGGGAAGGTTGCTGTGCTGGAAGGGGAGGTGGCCGCTTTAAAGCGGAGGTTGGTTGAGGCCTTAGCCCGGGCGGATGAATCACAGGGAATTATCTGTGCTAACGAATCTCAGTTATCGTTAGTGAGAGCTGTTGCTGCCGTCAGGGAGGGCAGTCTTGTAGAGTGGATCGGAGTTCTAGAGCGGGGCGCTCAAGATGCGGCGGGGCAAA
The DNA here is from genome assembly GCA_032618575.1 of Nicotiana noctiflora. Classification (NCBI taxonomy): domain Eukaryota; kingdom Viridiplantae; phylum Streptophyta; class Magnoliopsida; order Solanales; family Solanaceae; genus Nicotiana; species Nicotiana noctiflora. The sequence continues at coordinate 55,950 of JASVEL010006445.1, forward strand.
TTGTGCTTCTAGAGGAAGAGAACAGGCGTATCCAGGAGTAGTCCGCCTGTATGGGTGGCTCCCGTGAGGTTTGGGTTTATGCAGATGCCCATCGGGACGTATACAAACATCTATTTGAGGCCGACATTATTTTCGAAGCCGTTTTCAAGGGAGCACGCCAGAGGGCGCGAGAGGCTCGTGTGGACTGTGGTTTTGACTCTGCTACACCTGGTATTGATAATGGTGCCGGTGAGAGTTTGGCAGGGGCTGGCAATGATGTGGAGATTGCAGGTGTGAGCACGTAATTTTTGCCCAATATGAGAATTACTCCCAAAATCCAAAATAAAATATTTTAGTGTTGTGTATGATTTTTCGTGGATTTGTTTGTTATTTTTCATTTTGTTTGCATTTCTCTGTCCTTGTTTATTTATTAAATTAATATAAAATACAAAAAAATATGTTATGTTTACGTTTAGAATTTATTTAGGAGTAATTAAGTAATTTATTTTACAAAAAAAAAAGAGAAAATCACGAAAATAATTTACTTTGCATATTAACATCTAATGTCAAATTGTGTGATTTTTATTTTTTACTTGTTAGTTAATTATGTGTGTTAATTATTATTAAAAGTTAATTAGTAATTTTTATAAATTAATTTAGTTCTATAAGTTAATTTAGGATTTTTAATTTTTGGAAAAAATAAATTAATATTAGGAAATAAAAAGGAAAGAAAAAAGGGGAAAGAAACAAAAGAAATCGGATTAGGCCAATTTTTACCCAGGCCCAAGCAAAAAATACCCTTACCCAAGCCTAAAACCGGCCCATACCCGTTCCCTCACCTGACCCAATTACTTTGTCACAAAACGACACCGTTTGGTCGTTAATTGATCCTAGCCGTCTAATTTAATTAGATCAACAGACAGGATTCAATCCCCTAATTTCAGTATACCCCCCTCAAACCCTTACCCCATTTTTCATTTTTACCTCGCAACCCTTTCATCTCTCTCAACGAGCAAGGCAACCCCGGAACCCTAGCCGCCTCTGTTTCTTTTGCCTAAAAGGCCGGCGGCAACGACGCCGACAATCACCAAACTTATACCCCTGATCCACCCTGATCCCCTCTCTCCAAAACCACCCTCCGCTAACCTCAAATCATCCCGGGCCGGCTCGAATTTTAGATCGAAAAATCCGATCAAGAAACCTAGTTTAGCCAATCGCCGCCAAACTGAAACCACAACACCCCTAGACATCCCTCACCACTAAGACATCATTGTTTTCCCTCAAATCTAGTTAGAACCCGCCGAACCCCAAATCGGCATGCACGAACCCTAGAATTCAAAGACTTGGGGTTCCGCCAAGTCAAGAGAGGAATTGAAGACTATTAGACCCTAATCGAGGTGTTCTCAATTGAGAACGCTTCATTTAGAGTCTGCTAGACTTCAAAGTGGTCGAATCCAAATTAAGCAAGCCTGAGTCAGCCCTGTTTCTAAGCGCCTGAGGTACGAATTTCTTTCCTTCTGCCTCGTTTTTTTTCTATATGTTTTGCGTGTTAATTCGCTTTGTTGATTTTTATTATTTCTAGTTTTCTTTCGATTATGCCCATCTTCAGTAGACCTTTTGTTTATTCTTTATCGATTTCTTCTTTTTGTTGCTTAATTACATCGCGACGAACTACGTTCATTGATACGGCTCAAATTTAGAATTAGTTTGATTCGTTTTAGATACGTTGGAATTAATTTAAATGATTCTACCTGAAGTTTGTTAGTATCCGTAAAGTTTTTCTGATTTGTTTCTTTGTTTAAAGTGTTGTTCGTAATATTGCCATGTTCATTACTTCTTCTTCCTCTCCAAGACATTTTATTTGGTCATAGTTTTCTTCTGTTCGTTTGGTTGGGTGTTATGAGCTATATAATCGATTTAGCAGTTCTTCGTCGATTAATTTGTTTACTCTTTGTTTTGTCAGAACATTGGAATCATATGTTTGGCCTGTTTGTAATCTTTGATTGAAATAAATGTTGTTGTTTGAATGTTTCTGCTTTTGACTTAAGGTCTAAATTGGTTATAGCTGCAGTTTCAAACCTTAAAGTTCATTCTGTTTTTGGGATTCCCCACCCCTATTAGGACCCCTGGTTTATCATTCCATAAGTATCAGGAGGGTAGTTTGGGAGTTAAGGTATGAACATGTATTTAGTTAAGTAGATTTATTCATTTTGAATGGCCTGCCAGTTGAATGCTCAGTGGGCCACTAAACCTTCGAATATTTTAAGAGTCTAGCCTAATGCTTTTGCTTAATTGGAAATCAAAAATAGTAGAGGAATGATAAAAGGTAAAAGAGGTTCACATAGAAAAGGAATATAAGGCTGAAAATATTAAAATTTGAATAGAATGGGGGATTACTAGTGAATTCACCCTAGTTAAAGCACTTTTAGGAAAATAAGTATGGAGGAGAGGTAAAAATAAAAGAAAAAGTTCAGTCAAAAAAAACAAAATGGGCTGGAAAGTAGGGAATATGGGGTTGGTTAGTTTTAAAATAATTAAAAACAGGCTGGAAAGTTTTAGTTATGGGGATATAAGAAGGAATGCTTTAGAATAAAAAAAGAAGGAGAATCAACCTTCTGAAACAGAGAAAAAGGGAGAGTTTTACTCATTTTTGAGAGCTGTTTAGTCTTAAGCAACTGGAGCCCTTGTAAACATGATTACATTGGCTCTCAAGATCATAAACAGTTGAGCTTTTTCTCGGTTTCTATTTCCATACTCGAGTGTCCAAGTTAACTCAAGGTTTTTGTGAGTTTATTTGAGTTTGGTCTTTGCTGTCTAGTCTTCCGGAACTGCTGTTGTTTGTTCTTAAGTTCTCTGCTGTTTTAATCTATCCCGAGAACTCCAGTATTGCTACTAGGCTGTACATTTTGTGTCGCTAAGTGCCTTAGGTGTTGCTGTTGCTGTTGTTTGCTGTGTTTTGAGCTGCTACTGACCTTTTCTTCTTTCGTTTCTCTGGTTAAATATCAGGTATAGTTCCTTAAATTGCATCCGTGTAGCCTACAATTGAAGTTGAATGAAAGTACACTCTTTGTCTCTAATGATGTGGGAACTCAGTTCAAATGTATACGTGATTCACAAATTCATTGAAAGAGAATTTCTATCTCTTTAATTGAATTCATCAAGAGTAGTGGTAGCTTTAAATATTCAAATTAGAAATTCATGTTTATTTGGAACTATACTGATTGATAGGCTATTATACATGTTTGATTTGTTTGGATTGAATTGTAGTAAGGAATGTTAATTAGAACTATTGTCGGACTGTTTTTAGATTGTTGTATTTCGTGATTATTTAGCTGTAGCTTTCAGTTTGTTTAGTTTATCATTTTGTTGAAGTTAAAATTAAAAAGTACGACTGATTTTAAATTTAGTATGTGATGTTTGTTTCAATTTTAGTTTTTTAAAGCTGAATTGCTTCTTCAATAGCGTCGCGTGGTGCTAGTTAATACTCGTAGGTTATCACTAGCTTGCTTTTGATCGTTGTACAGTTATGTTTGAATCAAAAATAAGAATTAGCATGACCATGTTAGTATTAGTAAATGGTAGAATTAATTACTGCGCCCAAATTGATGTGTTAATAATTGACAATTATAATTTCAATCTATTATGCCTAATTGTCATAAGATAAAATAAAAAAAACTGTAATGGTGATATATATATTCAAATAGAATAGTAAACTTATCGAATTTTTAACACATTATTTACCTTTCAAATCAGAATAGTGTAGTGTATTTCCTTGAATGATTTTAATGTTAAACTGGTATATTATAATGTCAATCATTAGTATTAAATCAAGGCGAAAATTGGTATACATTAGGGCTCGAGGCCCATTTTTGATTGCAGTCCCGTGTATTTAGACTATTCCAGGCCCAATGCATGCAGCAATGAGAGTTTAGGCTCACAATATGGGAATTATGTGATTTTGGGCCCCCAAGCCAGAAACCAATTCTATCCGTATTTTTATTATTTGAAATTGTGTTTTAAAGTTAGAGCCTTTAATTAATCAGGACTTTTTTCCTTGTTTTAGGAACAAAAACAAATAGAGAATATAGTTCACTTTAGCGGCTTTAAATAAAATGATGAGAAGAGCCTTGCTAAAGTAAAAACAAAATTGCAGGGCCCTCAATAATTACTTAATAAAAAATACTTAGAATACAGAATGAGTCGTCTAGCGAACTTCGCGACTTTCCCCAAAGATAATAACGCGTTAGACTCTTTAGGAGATATTTTAATTAATTTACATTCTTAAACTCGGGTGCACATTTATGTGATCCAAATCTAAATCTCAATGGAGTCGAAGGTATTAACAATCATGGGTGCATTGATTGTGACGTGGTTCGAGATGCATTTTTTACGACGTTGCAATTCTATTTAAAAACAATAATAAAAGCAGATTAAAGTTATTAAGAGCATATAAGTTATAACATGTATTAAAATCAGATTCTCAGCCAAATATAATAGTTTAAGCGACCATGCTAGAACCACGGGATCCAGGGGTGCCTAACACCTTCCCTCGGGTCAACAAAATTCCTTACTTAGAATTTCTCGTTTGCAGACTTCATTTGGAAAGCCGAAATTTCCTCGATTCGGGATTTAAATAAATCGGTGACTTGGGACACCTTAATTTATTCCAAGTGGCGACTCTGAAATAAATAAAATAATTCCGTTTTGAACATTGTCACTTTAAATAGAAAAACTCCCTTATAAATTTACCCTTCGGGGTAGGGCGCGCAAAAAGGAGGTGTGATAGCTCTGGCGACTCTGCTGGGGACAGACCCAGAACTTTGGTTTAGGGTTTAAGAATTCGAGCTTAGAGCAATTATTATATTTGGCTTTATCTGATTTTCCTACATGTTTCATGCTAAATGTGCTAAATATTTTACTGCTTTGATATTATTTGGACTGTAACTATGAATTGTGCCGAAACCTTTTCTCTTCTCACCTCCGGGGGTGTGCTTACTGGTTGAGACTCCCCATTCTGTTAGTGTCATACTTTGAAATAAGAAAAGGGATCGGACAAGTTACAAAGTCGGACGATCTCGCGGGTCCCCGGTACGTAGCCCCCTCCCCGACTCGAGTCGTCCGCTCGGGTACACTGTCTAGAATACATACCCAGGTTTTTAACCTAGAAAAATATGACACCATGTCGGATCCCTAGTAGGACGCTTATTTTCGTTACATTTGCCTTAGGGGACTCAATACAGGGGTTGAGTCCGTCTAGGACAAGTAACCTAAAATGAAAAAGACCATCCTGCTGCATCATGTTTGTTTTATGCATTTATTTGATTCAGACTTGCATGCTGACTGGCTTATGAAAATTGATAATATTGAATAAGAGGGGAAGGAAAAAGATAAAATAACAGTGTGGAGAGATAACAACTTTTAAAAAAAAATGCTCAAGTAGTGTCAAAACTCTACCTGATTTGTTTTATAGTTTATTTCATTTGCCAATTAAAAATGATATGTTTTATTTTTTTCAAAATAGTTTGTGTTATTTGCCAAATAAAAAAAGGGGTAAAGAGTTTTATTTTATTTATAAAAATAATGTGCTTTACTTTTCACTGAAAAATATATATATTTTTTTCAAAAATAGTTTACTTTATTTTCCAATTAAAAAATAAATAAAATAAGTAATTATTTTTGTCAGCAGATATAGTTTGTTTTATTTGAACCGAACTACGCTTGTTTGATTCTCACTGGATGTGAGATACGTAGGCAACCCTCATCGAGTCCAATCTCTCCTTTTCAAAAATAGCCAAAAAATGTCAACATTAATTTTCGTCGTAAATTAGTCGGGTGATGCCGTTTTCAGAAGTAGCCGAATGTTCCCAAATGGGACGCAGGAAGGCTGACTTTGCATAAACGGTCACCCTTGGGTCACTTTGTAAAATTTTGGCCGTTTGACCCACACAGCCTTAAAATCTTCGTCCCCGAGTCGCTGAAAGGTCGTGTTTCAATATCGGGTTTTCTATTTTGAAAAAATTGGAAAAAGTCATGAATAAGTCTGGTGATGCTATTTTTGTCAAAAATAGCCGAATGTTCCCGAAAGGGACGCTGGAAGGCTGATTTTGTATAAACAGCCACCTTTGGGTCATTTTTTTATTTTTGACCGATTGACCCACACAGCCTTAAAATCTCCGTCCCCGAGGCACTGAAAGGCCGTGTTTGCAAAACCAGGTCTTTTATTTTTATTTTTGAAAAAGAAAAGAAAAGAAAAAGAGTCTATGGTCAAGTAATTACCGTTTAAATTTTCGGTCAAAATAAGCCAAGCTAGCTTTGGCAGTGGTTTACCCCGTTCTTGCCAAGATAGCCTTAGAGTATCTTTCAGTTGTCGAAAGACTATTTTCGTAAAAGAGTGGACAAGTTTGTAAAATAAATCTTCTCGGCCTCAAAATTCATGTGGAATTGAGAAGGGGCCACGTTTGCAAAAAATAGCCATTTGTTTCAAATTGGCACATAGTGGAAGGAATATGTCAGTTTGTTTTTGAATTTGTAATTCTTTTGATTAGAGTATGTGTGTTGCTTGATTTTTCGAGTCTGTAGGTCGTCTTTTCGTCAAAGTCTGTTAGTTTGATCAAGTTTTTGAACCTTTCTTTTAAAATCAATGTTTGTTTTTATCATGAGAAACTAAAAAAAATGTTTCATTGTTGTTTGTCTTTTATCTAATGAATTATGCTTGGTCTGATTCACGCGGAGCCGTGATACGTTTGAAGATTCGACCATAGCCATCAATAAATAAATAAAAAGGGAAAGAAAGAAAAGAGAAGAAAGAAAAGTAAAGTGGAGCGTAAAGAGAAGCCGGAATGACGCATGCAACCGATGCAAACATGTAGAAACCCACTTAATTGCATAGGTGCATCACATCCCAACGTGAGATTAACTATCTATTATTGGTTTTAAACTCACCGTTTGTTTGCTGCTGAAACCAGGTTTTTAGAAAGGTAGTTGGTTTTTTGTGGTAGTCTGGCCTCCCATTCATACTTTACGAGGTCAAAAGGAAGTGTTCAGCTGCCCGTTACTAAGTCAAGAGGAAGTACTCACGCTTACTTCACAAGGTCAAAGAGAAGTGTAAAGATGTCTTCGGAATTTCCTTTGTCAACGGTCCCCATTTCAGAAGAGAGTTCAGTCTCGGCCATTCCAATTTCCGAATCAGGAACTGCTGAAGAAAATAGAATCTTACGTCGTCACATGTTGGAAATGTTGGACGACTAGAACAATGGAAAAGAGCCTTCAAGTGTAATCCCCGGATTCCCCGAGCTGTTCGCTAGGTCAAGTGGAACTTCCAACATCCCTATAAGTTATCCAACTACCCCATTCGGGTATCCCACTATTTCAGCTCTCTCCGCCGGATCATCCTTCATTCCTTATCCCTTGATGTCAACAACAGATATGGCTGCAAACATGTCCACCGCACCACCTTGTCCAATTGCAGCACAACCCATTATACACAGGCCTAATTTTGATTCATCCTCATTCACATTCCAAGCACCATCCCTCTCACTGGAACCAACTCGGTTCACCGCCAATGCTCACATCAGCAACCCATTTGTGAGATTACAGGTAGGCAAAACCAAAATCCCAAAGCTCCTGAACAAGATGAAATGGCAAGAAGATTGAGGAGCCTTAAGCAAAACTTGAAAAATATGCAAGGTTTAAGCGGGTAGAAGAGTGTCTCCTATACCGATCTATGCATATTCCCTCACGTGCACTTGCTCGTAGGCTTCAAAACACTAAAGTTTGAGAAATATGATGGGCATGGCGATCCCATTGCTCATCTCAAAAAGTATTGCAATTGCATGGGGCTGGCGGCAAAGAAGAATTGTTGATGGCATACTTCGGAGAAAGCTTGGTGAGTATAGCCTCAGAGTGGTACATGGATCAGGACATATCTCGATTGCACATTTGGGATGATCTGGCCAGATATTTTGTAAAGCAGTTTCAGTATAACAATGACATCGCGCTAGAAAGGAATTCCTTATCAAACTTGAAGAAGAAGCCCTTAGAAAGCATCAGAGAATATGCTGTCAAATGGCGCGAACAAGCATCCAGGGTGAAGCCCCCCATGGACGAAATAGAAATGGTCACTACTTTCCTCCAGGCTCAAGAACCAGACTATTTCCAGAACATGATGTCAGCAATGGGAAAACCTTTCGCAGAGGCGATCAAGATCGGAGAAATGGTAGAGAATGGTTTAAAGACAGGAAGAATTTTGAGTCAGGCGGCCATTCGAGCGACCTCCCAAGCCATTCAAGGAGGGTCCGGAGGAATGCAAGGGTAGGACGAAAGAGGAAACGTCCATGGCAACTTCGGGTGATAGAAGACACCATGTTCATAGACCCATATTTTCAGAAAGAACCCCCCAACATTATTACCCTGCTCAGGAAATGTCCTATATTCCTCAACCATATGCGGCCATGAATGCTCAACCTTTTGCACGACCGCAGCAACATGCCAGTAGAAACCAAGCTCTATTTCCAAGAAATCACCCTCCCCACCAGAACCACTATAATCCTCGACCTCCACAGAATAACTTTCGTCCTTGGGAACAACCCAAGAGACCAAACTTTACCCCAATTGGTGAAGCTTACTCTAGTCTATTCTTGAAACTTGTCCAAATGGGTCTACTGCAGCTGGTTCTTCATTATAGACAAAACCCGGCATCACCTGCCTATAGAGCTGGCGTCAGGTACTCTAAATCAAGCAATGGAGAATTTAATAGAGCAAGGGAAAATTGTGTTGAAGGATAAAGATGTCCCAAACGTGACCAATAATCCACTTCCCGCTCACAACAATGGGCAGATAATCGGGATAATTTGTGAAGACAGAGAATTCGATCCAGCGCTTAAGGCCATAATTGCTATTGCTGATGCGGAAAGGGAGCCCAAGGCAGCTCCGAAACAGGAGAATGGGGAAAAGAAGAGTAAAATCACCAAGATAGAACCGGAAAGGGAAATTGATGCACCTAAGCAAGCCTATGTGGTATGGGGGACAATTAAACAACCCCGGCTGGATGAGCCAGTGGTTGTTGGACGCATACTACAGAAGCTTAAGGACCATAAAGAGGAAGATAATGAGGATTTCATGACTGAAGAGAGATACGGAAAACATGGGGCAAGGCTCTGCGAAACCCACATGGTCGAGCCAGGGAAAGGGAGTACCACCGCTGAGATACTCTCTGTGGGACCAGACGCTAAACTGCAAAACTGGAAGGCTATGCCATTCCCGATCAGACGGAAGCCCTAGTAGACTTGTCCTGCCGCATTTTACAGCATCCCGAGTTATTTCATGGTTTAACTCGGATGTTTCTTTTAGTTTTTGTCTTTAAATTCCCGAATGTGAACCCCGTTTATCCTTCCAATTCCAAGAAATGATATTAATATTTCGTCGTCCATTTTCTTTTTATTCTTTCTGATTTTTTCTAGTTTTCTCTTTCTTTTCTCTTTAGTTCAAATAATGCTGCTTTAAATAACATGACATGCTTGCAGACTTCATGCCTAGATCCCAAAACACTGTCAGACTTCAGAATAATGAATCAAGAGTCAAAATGCACAAAAGGTTACTTTGAGGAAATGAAACAAAGAATTGGAATAACTTAAGGAATTATTGGTTCGCATACAAATGGGTGTGCTGTACTCAGGGAATATCCGAGTAGTTGTACCAACAAAGAATGGCCCATACTTACAACAAGAAAGTGCGGCCCAAGAATCTCGAAATAGGACAATTGGTGTTAAAAGACAATTTACCCTCGAAGCTAGCAAGCAGCAATTTTCTCAACAGAAAGGAGGCCGGGATCAAGCAATTGGGATGATCAAGGTCACAAAACCAACCACCATTCAAACTAATCAAATTGTTCTTTGTTGAAAACAAGTTCTATTCAAAGCAACAGGCAAGAAGCATGTGCAATCCAAAAGGAAATGAAGCGCACAAATGTTGAAACAACTTTGCAGCAGGAAAGAGACCAGAAGGAAAGTTTTCTGAAAGTCTTTCATGCATTTTTGCTAATTGAAAAGAATAAAATAAAAGAAGAATAAAAGAAGGAGAAAAAGAAGAAGAAGAAGAAGAAAATAAGTGAAAATGAAATAAAGACAAATCATAGTAGCATAAAAGCCTTTTCTTTCCATATACCGGCTGAAAAACCGAGGATCTCCCGGCTAAAAAATCGTGGAGCTTTTACTTTCCAAATTCCCGCCTAAGAATTGAGGATCTTCCGGTCAAAAAACCGTAGAGCTTTTTCTTTCAAATCCGACCAAAAAATCGTAGAGCTTTTTCTTTCAAATTCCGGCCAAAAAATCGAGGATCTCCCGCCAAAAAACCGTTGAAGCTTTTTGTTTCAAATCCCGGCCAAAAAACCTAGGATCTCCTGGCCAAAAAATCGTAGAGCTTTTTCTTTCAAATCCCGACCAAAATTCCGAGGGTCTCCCATCCAAAATATTGTTGGAGCATTTTCTTTCAAATCCCGGCCAAAAAACCGAGGATCTCCCGGCCAAAAAATCGTTGGAGCTTTTTCTTTCAAATCTCGGCCAAAAAACCGAGGATCTCCTGACCAAAAAACATTTGGAGCATTTTCTTTCAAATCCCAGCCAAAAAATCGAGGATCTCCCAGCCAAAAAACAGTTGGAGCATTTTCTTTCAAATCTCGGACAAAAACCGAGGATCTCCCGGCCAAAAAACTGTGAAGCTTTTTCTTTTCAAATTCCGCCCGAAAAACCGTAGATCTCCCTTGCATAACCCAAGGGGCCTTTATCTTTCCAAGTCTCGGCATAAGCCGATGACCTTAACGACATAACCCGTTAAATCCCGGCATAACCCGAGGATCTCCCTGGCATAACCCAATGAGCCTTTATCTTTCCAAATCTCGGCATAACTCGATGACCTCAACGGCATAACCCGTTGGATCCCGTCATAACCCGTGGATCTCCTTGGCATAATCCAAGGAGCCCTTATCTTTTCAAGTCTCGGCATAACCCGATGACCCCGATGGCAGAACCCGTTAAATCCCGGCATAACCCGTGGATCTCCTTGGAATAACCCAAGGAGCCTTTTTCTTTCCAAATCTCGGCATAGCCCGATGACCTTAACAACATAACCCGTTGAATCTTGGCGTAACCCGACCATGTCCCAACACCGCCTCGATCCGTTCGCATGATACACAATCCTGATGCGAATGCTTAGATACATGTTGTGAGCACGTGACTTTTGCCCTGAGCAGTGCAGTTCCATATATATATATATATATATATATATATATATATATATATATATATATATATATATATACAAAAATAATTTTTGGTTTGTAATTGTGTGATTTAGTTGAAATACCTATGTTTTTGTTTGAAAATAAAATTGAAATTGAAATTACAAAAGAAATCAATTGGAAAATTTCATAAAGAGTATAAAATTCATAAAAATCAAATAAAATGCATAAATACCGAAAAATAAAAGTAAAATGGCAAAAATACCCGAAAATTAAGGAAAAAAATCAAGAAAATAGGAAATAAAAGAAAATAGCAGTTGAAAATAAATACAAAAAGGAAAATACAAAATACTAAAAAGAAAATACAAGAAAATGTATAAAATACAAGTTAAAATACGATACAATATAAATTTGGGCTAAAATACATAAGGTAATACATATATATACCAAGCCCAAACACACTAGGCCCAAACGTGACAAGCCTGGTCTGCCCAGGCTTATAACCAAACGGCACCGTATAACCCAAATAAATCACAACCGTTGATGAATTAAATCGTATGGACTAAATGAGGCGGTTCTATTATAAATCAAATGATGTCGTGTATAGAAATGATCCTGGTTGTTCAATACGACTGATCAAACGGACAAGACAATGGCTCATTAAAACCAAACGACGTAGCTTAGATGGAATAATCCTAGCAGTCCAAGCTTACAATCTAATAGACCTAAGGAGGTCCTTCATTAAAACAAACGACAACGTTTCAAGGGCAAATGATCCTGGCCGTTGATCTTGATTAATACGATGGCCATGAATCAACGAGACACGATTGGTATATATTACCAGTCTCCCGTTCAAATTTCTTATCATCACACACATTTACGACCTGTAAAAACCCTAGCCTCCTATGAGACCATTGTCTTCCTCCTCCAGTCTCTCATGGAGACGGCCAACAAACTATGCCTCAGCTGTCTTCTCCGGCTCAGGCAAGCCTCAAACACACTCTCCCCCACCCACAAACCTTTAAAGCCACCATAAAACCCCACAAAAACCAAAAGACTCCCTTGTTCTTGAAACTCCGGTTGCCGGAACCCTAGCCGGCGACCTTACCAAGTATGAACCAAGGTCCAAAATTAACACCCTAGAACCATTTTGAGGTGATCTATCACCCTATATGGGTGGTTAGCCTCGAATCTCCCTTGAACGTCTCGAATATCAGAAAAACACTCGCCAGAACCCTACTCTGGCGAGTACCCAAAAATAACCTTCCCCCAAAATACTATACCAAGCCTCTAGACCACCCCCAAATACACCAAAATCAAATAAAAAGCCCCATCGGAAAAGTCCAGTACTCAGAAGACCAAACGTCCTCAGAAGTTCTGAAGATCTATATATATGAAAAGAAAGAAAGAAGATAAGAAAGAAAGAAGAAAGAAAGAAGAAAAGAAAGAAAGAAAAGGAAAAAGGAAAAGGAAAAAGACCGAAAAAGCTAAGTTCCCATCTCTGTTTCTATTTCTTGGTTTGCTGTTCTGAAAATGTTTCTTGGCATGTCTTTTATGAACTTGTCTCTTCTGCATGCTTTAAGAATAAGAATCTATCTTTGTTTGTGTGAATCTTACACATGCCTAAGTTTGCTAAAGTATTCTTAGGGTTTTTGATATTAACCACGCATGAATCGTGTGCTAATTAGTCCGTTCTATGTGTTTGTTCATTAAGCTCTGTCTAAGATTGAGTTTTGGTTAGTTGGAATTTAACCATTATCAAACTTCTCCTCTGAGTTCTGATTAATTAAAAATTAATTCGTGATTAAGGCTATATGTGCAAAATAACATAAAACTGGCTATATTTGTAACTTGATTCGTATGTGAGTTCATTCTGAACCTTTGAGTAGTGTTATTTGGGTCATGAGTGTAAATGTTTTTGTGGCTACTTCTGAAAGTTAAGTCTGTTTGTTGAGTGGCTATGCTGATTAATTGGCTATGCTTCTATTAAGTGGCTATGTTTTTAATAAAGAGCTAGGTTTTAAATAGTGGTCATATTTTGATAAACGATTGGGTTCTGATAAGTGTTGGCTAATAATGAAATGGGTTGGATTCTAAACTGGCTAAGTCTTAAAACATTTTTAATTAGGGGTTACTTGTTAAATAAATCTTTACCCTAGTTCCGCCAGACCTTAGGCAGGTCGGGTAATATGGAATAAATACAAGGGGTAAAAAAGGAATAGTAAATGGCATTCCTGAGGATTAAATAGAGCCTATAAGGCTAAAACTGACTTTAGTGCCTAGTTTTTCTGCAATTACTTAGAAAATAATAGGCAGACTGGGCAGAATAAAAAGACATTTGTGTAACAAACCTTAGCAAGTGAGGGTAATTTGGTAAAACACACCTAAAAGAACCCTATAGAATTTCCTAGAACCTTCTAGCAAGGGTTTTAAGGCATTTCGACACAATCTTAATAGACTGCACTATAAATAATTGAAAAGAATAAAGGGAGGGAAATGAAATTAACTTATTTGAAATTTCCCTCAATTCCCCCCAAAATAATTGTATAAATAGGCTGTTAGTGAGCATGAAAAAGGGGTTATGATCTGGGGTTATATTTTGAGAGTTACAATTCGAAGGGATTCCACACATTATAGTTCTAGAGTTTAGAAATTTGGAGTTCTGAAATATACTAAGGGTTATAGAAGCTGATTAACTTGAGTGCTGTTTTTGGGGATTTCTGCGGGGTCGACTCTTCATCAATTCATCTTGACTTTGCTGGATTCCTTGATTCTACTTGGGTTGATTTGCTGGATTCTGTATTTGGGGTTTTGTTAGCTGCTTTATTGTGATCAACTTATCTCGTTGCTATTGTTGTATTTCTGCTATCAGTTGTTGACTATTCTTCTTCTCCAAAGCTCTAGACTCATTGATTTGTTTTGAACCAGGTACACATCTATTTTCTGGAGATGTAATCGAGATTATGATGAAGAAATGAAGTTTAATTAATTTTCAATGATGTCATATCTATTTCTTCTATCATAGCTGTAATTAATTCGTAGATCCTTTTGTAATTCATTAGGAATGGTTGTAATAGTTAACAACTCTACGAATATGATCTATATTAGAGTAGAAGTAGTTAATGTTGTAGTTAGATGTAAATTCGTAATTAGCTATGGTTTATCACTTAATTCAAAACTAAAACAGGATAATATAAAGTAAATACACCTAGGTAAATCAATACAAATCTGAAATTGGACGTATAAACTGGTATCTAGCTACTCTTGTTAGTTAAACTCTGTATTTAGATCAATTTAATCTAAAAGGAAATGAGTGGTTTAAGTTTAAACTGTATTATCGTCTAGCTTCACTTAAAAATGACTTATCTACAGATTTGTTTTAGACTTCGGTGACTGTTAATAACTCAAGCATGTTCAGTAATGTCACCACACTGTTTTCCCTTAGTTAAAATAAGTGATAAAATAAGTCTTGCAACTAGAATTGTGATAATTACTTGTCACGACCCGGATTTTCCCCCAACATCGGGATCGTGATGGCGCCTACTCGTGGTAGCTAGGCAAGCCACTGTATTCATACTATCCTGTTTTTAATACAATTTCATAATTTATTTATCAACAAACCATTACTTTAATTAAATAAGTGCGGAATACTTTATCGAATTAGAAATAACTAGTTACAAGGTAAAAATCATACTCTGAAATCCTCTACCCAAGACGTGGAGTCACCAACTCACGAACTACTACCGAATACTACACATAAAAGTTTGAAAGAAATATAACATAATTCTGTTTGTCTCGGAACAAAGAGACTACAGCTAGTAACATAAATAAAGAGAGAGACGCCGGGCCTGCGGACGTCCGCAAGCTACCTCGGTCTCAAATGTGATCAACTCCCACGCAATCGATTTACTGCTGCTGCTCCTGATCGTAACCTGGACCTGTGCAAAAATGCACAGAAGTGTAGTATCAGCACAACCGACCCCATGTGCTGGTAAGTGCCTGGCCTATCCCGGCGAAGTAGTGACAAGCCTAGGACCAAACACCCACATAAACCTGTGCAGTTCAATATATATGTATACCACAGAATAACAAGAAATAACCAAGTAATAACACAATAAGGAATATCTCAAAGAACTCAACAATTAACAACAGTTAATAAGTTCACAAGGAAAACAAAGTAAAATGGAAACACAAGTAATATCAAGTCAAGGAATAGCAAGCAGTTGCACGGCATCACCCTTCGTGCTTTTACTCTCATCCTCACCAAATAAGCAAATAAAGTACACGGCATCACCCTTCGTGCTTTTACTCTCATCCTCACATCCATAGTACGGCATGATCCTTCGTACATGGTTCAATAACAGGGCACGACATGATCCTTCGTGCATAATCAATAAAACATGGCACGATATTAACCTTCGTGCATAAATAATAAATCAAGGCACGACATCAACCTTCGTGCATTATCACTCTTCCTCACCCAAATAACAATCACAGTTAAGGGCAAAGAAAGAAACAGTAATTCATAAACCGTCCCAACAAGGGCAATCAATAATCATCTTCACAACAAGTCCCGACAAGGGAGAACAATAACAATTCTACAACCTGGCAAAGGTTCAACAATTCATCTGCAATTATGTCTCACAATAAGCATTATCAACGACTCACGGTCATACTAGACGCCAATGTATGGATGCTCGTCACCACAGCCCATACACCGCACTCGATCACATAACACATAGCACATAATCCTATTCCCTCAAGCTATGATAGAACAAACACTTACCCCGAATGTTTATGAACAATTCAATCCGTGGCAATGTCTTTTTCTTTCAAATTTTGCTCCAATCCAATCGTATCTATACACAATTGATTTAATATCATCAATACTACTCAACAAACTAATTCATAAGGCCAATTACAACTTTTACAACATTCTCCCCGGAATAGTGAATTTCGACCCCGGGCCCACATGGTCGGAACTCGGGGTTCGGACCAAAATCCGGTTACCCATCCCCCCACGAGTTCAAGTATATGATTTGTTTCAAAATCGGACCTCGATTCGAGGTCCAATTTCCCAATTTATGAAAAACCCTATATTCTATCAAAAACAAGAAATTCTACCATGAAAACCTTTGATTTCTATTGAAAAACATGTTTAATGATGTTAGGAATTGAAAGAATTAAGTAAAAAGTGACTTACAATTGTTTTGAAGAAGAAGGAATCCGTGAAGAATCGCAAATGGGTGTTTTTGGGTTGTGAAAAGTGAAGAAATGAACTGAAAATCATGATTTACAGGTCTTTGTGTTCGCATTTGCGAACATGGGTTCGCAATTGCGAACCCCGACCAATTTCTGGAGTTGAAAAATAAGCTAAGGTTGGAAAGTTCGCATTTGCGAACATTTGTTCGCATTTGCGAAGTCTAGGCAGTTGCTGGGGATTTCGCATTTGCGAAATAATGTTCGCATTTGCGAACAAGCTGGCTTCTGGGCTTTGTCTCAATTGCGACACATTCTTCGCAATTGCGAAGACAGGCAATATACTGAAGGCCTCGCATTTGCGAGGTTAAGTTCGCAATTGCGAACTATGGTCCAGGTGTGCCAGTGTCGCATTTGCGACACTTTGTTCGCATTTGCGAACTTGGCTGGTTCTGGCAGGCATCGCATTTGCGATAATGGGTTCGCATTTGCGAACCCAGCCTTGAACTGCCTTCTTCGCATTTGCGAGAAATTCTTCGCAAATGCGAAGCCAACATCTGGGTGAAAAACCAGCAGTGCATAAATTCAGAAATTGATCCTACGGCCTATCAAATCTTTACCCGAGCCCCCGGGCTCCAAACCAAACATGTACACAACATCAAAAACACATTATGAACTTGTTCGTGCGATCACATCGCCAATATCACATCGTTTTCATCAAATCAAGCCTCAAATTCATGATTTTCATACTTTTGGTTTTTCAAAACTTTCAAACTTGGAACTCAAGGTCCAAAATGTCTCAAACGACATCCGAATGTCACCAAACTTTACAGAAATCACATATATAATATTTAAGACTTGTACCGGGCGCCGGAACCAAAATACGAGCCCGATACCAAGGTCAATTAATTCATTTCCTTTAACAATTACATCAAAAACAATTTCATAGAAAAATTCATAACTTGGGCTCTAGGCCTCAGGAATTCGACTCCGGACGTATGTCCAAGTCCCATATTTTCCTACGGACCTTTCGGGACCATCCAATCTCGGGTCCGGATCCGTTTACCAAAAATGTTGACAGAAGTCAACCATATCAATATTAATATCATTTTTATCCAAATTTCTCATAGAATTCATATTTTGCTATCACAAAAATCTTTTCGGCTACATGCTCGAATTGTGCACGTAAATCGAGGCAACATGGAATGAGATTTTCAAGGCCTCAGAAGCTCTAAATAATTAATAAAAATAAGTGATGACCCTTTGGGTCGTCACAATCTCCACCTTTAAAACAACCGTTCGTCCTCGAACGGACAAAAGAAAGAAGTACCTGAGTCAGGAAACAAGTGTGGGTAGCGGCTCCGCATATCAGACTCGGACTCCCAGGTCGATGCCTCAGGAGGCTGACCTCTCCACTGAACACGCACAGAAGGATAACTCTTCGACCTCAACTCTCGAACTCGCCGGTCTAGAATGGCCACCGGTGCCTCCTCGTAAGATAGATCATTGTCCAATTGGACAGTGCTAAAGTCTAATACATGTGTGGGATCGCCGTGGTATCTCGAAGCATAGATACATGAAAAACTGGATGCACGGCTGATAAGCTAGGCGGCAAATCTAGTCTGTAAGCCACCCCTCCCACTCTGTCTAGAATTTCAAATGGACCAATATACCTAGGGCCGAGCTTGCCCTTCTTCCCGAACCTCATCACGCCCTTCATAGGCGACACTCGGAGCAATACTCGTTCACCAACCATGAAATCTACATCTCGAACCTTACGATCCGCATAAGTCTTCTGCCTGGACTGAGCTGAACGCAATCTCTCCTGAATAGTCTTGACCTTATCCAAGGCCTCCCGAACTAAGTCTGTACCCAACAACCGAGCCTCTCCCGGTTCAAACCATCCAACTGGTGATTGACATTGCCTACCATACAACGCCTCATACGGAGCCATCTGGATGCTAGACTGGTAACTGTTATTGTAGGCGAACTCTGCTAATGGCAGAAACTGGTCCCACGAGCCTCCGAAATCAATAACACAGGCTCGAAGCATGTCCTCTAGAATCTGAATAGTCCTCTCGGACTGTCCATCCGTCTGAGGATGAAATGCTGTACTCAACTGAACCTGGGTGCCTAACTCCTGCTGGACCGCTCTCCAGAACCGCGAGGTAAACAGCGTACCCCGATCAGAGATAATAGATACTGGCACTCCATGGAGACAAAAAATCTCCCTAATGTAAACCTCCGCTAACCTCTCCGACGAGTAGGAGACAGATACTGGAATAAAGTGTGCTGACTTGGTCAGCCTATCAACAATGACCCAAATAGCATCAAATTTCCTCCGAGTCAAAGGAAGTCCAGTAACGAAGTCCATAGTGATCCGCTCCCATTTCCACTCGGGAATTTCAATCCTCCGGAATACACCACCAGGTCTCTGGTGCTCATATTTCACCTGCTGACAATTTAGACACCGAGCGACATACGCAACGATATCTTTCTTCATTCTGCGCCACCAATAGTGCTGCCGTAAGTCCTGGTACATCTTCGCGGCGCCTGGGTGAATAGAATACCGCGAACTGTGGGCCTCCGCTAAGATCAACTCTCGAATCCCTTCGACATTGGGCACACAAACTCGACCTTGCAATTTCAATACCCCATCATCATCTAGATTTACCTGTGTGGCACCTCCCCGTTGTACCGTATCTCTCAACTCATGCAAATGAGGATCATCAAATTGCCTCTCACGGATACGCTCTAATAAAGAAGAACGAGCGACCGTGCAGGCTAACACCCTGCTAGGCTCAGAAATGTCTAATCTCACGAACCGGTTGGCTAAGGCCTGGACATCTAGAGCTAATGGTCTCTGACTGACCGGAATGTATGCAAGACTACCCATGCCGGCATACTTTCTACTCAATGCATCGGCCACCACATTGGCCTTAACCTGGGTGATATAAGATAGTAACATCATAGTCTTTTAGCAACTCTAACCATCTCCGCTGTCGTAGATTCAACTCCTTTTGCTTGAACAAGTATTGTAGGCTTTTGTGATCAGTGTACACCTCACATGTCACACCATATAGATAATGCCTCCAGATCTTTAAGGCATGAACCACTGCTGCTAACTCAAGATCATGAACTGGATAATTCTTCTCATGTATTTTTAACTACCTCGAAGCATAAGCGATAACCTTACCATCCTACATCAATACCGCTCCAAGCCCTGTACGAGATGCGTCACAATAAACTGTATAAGGCCCTGCACCTGTAGGTAGTATCAACACTGGTGCGGTGGTCAAGGCTGTCTTGAGCTTCTGAAAGCTCGCCTCACACTCCTCTGACCACTGAACTGGACACCCTTCTGGGTCAACCTGGTCATCGGGGCTGCAATAGAAGAAAACCCCTCTACAAAACGACGGTAGTAACCTGCTAATCCCAAGAAACTCTGGATCTCAGTCACTGAAGCTGGTCGAGGCCAATTCTGGACTGCCTCAATCTTCTTTGGGTCTACCTGAATACCTTCCACCGATACAATGTGACCCGGAAATGCTACCGAACTCAGCCAGAACTCACATTTAGAAAATTTGGCATATAGTCGGTTATCTTTCAGAGTCTGAAGAACCACTCTGAGGTGCTGCTCGTGCTCTTCCTGGCTGCGGGAGTACACCAGGATGTCATCTATGAAGACTATCACGAACAGATCTAAGTAAGGCATGAATACCCGATTCATCAACTCCATGAATGCTGTTGGGGCATTGGTCAACCCGAAGGACATGACCAAGAACTCATAATGCCCATATCTAGAGCGAAAGGCTATCTTAGGAATGCCAGCCGCCCTGATCTTCAGCTGATGGTAGCCCTGACCTCAAGTCTATCTTAGAGAATACCCTCGCTCCCTGGAGCTGGTCAAACAAATCATCAATCCTCGACAGTGGATACTTATTCTTTATTGTCACTTTGTTTAATTGCCGGTAATCAATACACATCCGCATCGAGCCATCTTTCTTCTTTACAAATAATACAGGTGCTCCCCAGGGGGAAACACTGGGCCTGATAAAGCCTTTCTCAAGAAGGTCCTGCAACTGATCTTTCAACTCTTTTAGCTCCGGCGGGGCCATACGATAGGGTGAAATAGAGATAGGCTGAGTGCCCGGTGCCAGATCAATACAGAAATCAATATCCCTGTCGGGTGGCATGCCCGGCAGGTCTGAAGGGAAAACATCAGGAAACTCCCGTACAATAGGAACTAAATCAATAGAAGGAATTTATGCGCTGGAATGACGAACATACGCCAAATAAGCTAGACACCCCTTTTCGACCATGCGTCGAGCCTCAACATAGGAAATAACAGTGCGAACAGAGTGGCATGAAGTCCCTTTCCACTCTAATCGGGGTGATTCTGAGTCTTAGCATGACAATCTAGAATAGCATGGTATGGGGACAACCAGTCCATCCCCAATATGACATCAAAATCCACTGTCACGACCCAAACCGATGAGCCGCGACGGGCACCCGTTACCTTACTTAACCGAGTACCAACGTAACATATCTTTCTTATTATACTATTATGAGTAAATAAGCCAGAAAACCCGCCATGAGATAACAAGAATAAAACATAAGGGAATACATAACATATGATGACCCAACATGATATACAAACTTATACATATGACACACGGGCCTATAAGGCCGACATGACCATTTGTAAACTCAAAATATATGCCGACAAGGCCATACAAGTATCCATACACCTGACATCTGTCTACAAGCCTCTAAGAGTACATAAAATCATAAAGGTCGGGGCAGGGCCCCACTATACTAACCAACACATATCCAAAGCATACTGACCAAATAGGCAACTCCGGAGCAAGTGGAGTGCGCCAACACCTTCGCTGAGCTGATAGCCTAATAGGAGGACAATCAACCTATCAATCGGGACCTGCGGGCATGAAACGCAGCGTCCCCAGGCAAAAGGGACGTCAGTACGAATAATGTACCGAGTATGTAAGGCAAGAAAGCATAAACAAGAACAATAATGTAAAGAGAGATGAAGGAAATACAACCTGGAACATCTGAGTGCCTCTGGGGGCTATTGACATGAAATGCATAATACATATATATACATATATCTTTAAAAACATTTGCCTCTGGGGGCATCATTATCATCATATCGTACCCGGCCTCAAAGAGGACTCGGTAAAAACGTACCCGGCCACGTGGAGCTCGGTAAACCCAACTGATCAGTGGTTGCACAATAGGTGCCGTACCCGTCCGACTATAGCGCGGCTCGGTAGAGTAAAATAGATACATATATATAATGCATGCTCGACTCATGGAATCACGTTCTAAACCTTTCTGAGTGACGTAAGAACATTCTGGACATACAATATGAACTTAAGTAGGATTTATGAATCATACATACTTTCTTAGAATAACTTTGTATGGATAGAGCAACATGGACAACCTTAGTTGCTAGGAGTAGATTCATTATGAAATAGCATATTCATTTCATATTAGATCATGCCAAAAGAAAGAAGGAAATGCCTTAACATACCTTAACCATGGTGAGTCCTTAATACCTCTCAAGCAACTCTTCAAACAACTCAACTCAATCTACCATGGCATAAAGAGATTCAAAATCAGTGTTGAGCAAAGGCTAAGTCTGAAACTTAACCTAGTAGCTCGTCTACGTAAATCCGGGCAGCATCTCCCTTGTAACAAGGGCCTCCCCCAATACCATATACCAACAACAACAACAGCCATGGAAGTCCAGCAACCTATAAATATCAATAACAAGACACTATATAACAACAACAAGTCACAACTACTTCACGACGAGCGGCAAGCTCCGGTTGGAATCCGTATAACCCATATCACCCCTTATAGACTTCTTACATTAATTTAAAACTATCATTAACGTGATTATGAAGTCATTCATTAATGATTCCATCCTTATACCAAATATTTATAACAAAGGAAACAATCCTCAACTCCAACTATCTTCAATTAGTAGCTTTATTCACTAGTTCATGTCTACTCTATCCATTTAACTTAATCAACATCAAGATAACCTTAAGGACATGAAAGAACACAATACACATACTTGCTAAAGCAACTTCAAGTAGAAATCCAAGTTATAAACAGCTTACAACAACCCTCAATGGCAATACAACACCATAGAAGTGACTTAAGCTAATCCAAGTATTATCTTGTAATTTAACATCCTAAAAACTTAACCAACATACAAGAAAGCTTAAGCAAAATTAGTAGGCTGATATACTCACCTTATACAGCAGCAACAACTTGGAATTTCATCCAAATACAGCCCATAACAATCCTCAATGACAACATAACCTCAAAGAGGTGTTGTTCTTCACTATAACTATGTTTTGATGTTGAAATATGGTGTAATCACTTTGGAATCACTTCAAACCCTTGTGGAATCTGTTTATAAGGGTTAGGAGAAGGTTGGAGACGAAGTTGAGTTGAATATAAGTGAAAAATAGGCGTCCAAATCGTTTAATAATTCAAGTAGGTCAACCACCGCCTAAGTGGGTCCCATTGGGAGCTGCTTGCGCGGTCTCGCAAAAACATGAATATCTTTTTACTCCGATGTTGTATTGACAAACGGTTTAATGCGTTGAAAATTAGACTCGTAGATCTTCAATTGCATATGTAGATAATCCATTTATTCAAAGTATATTTTGAGAAAAGTGCATCTACATTTGGCCTAAATTTCAGCATATTATGAATGCAACTTGTGATGGCCTTTGCTAACTTTTGTTCCATAACTCGTTTGACTTAAGAAAAATAACATACGACTATCATACGACTACAATAACTCATAATTTAACCTCCTCATCATGTTAATCACCCTAGTCTCACACCAAAAGAATATGTTATAACATTCAAAACTTGTCGATTTTCGACGGAACTTATTTTCTTCAATTTGTTTAGCGACTAAGCTTTCCAACCCTTTTGGTACTTGTCATTCATGATCTTAAGTATTTGTAACCTCCAAAGTAACATGATTAACTTACTTTATTTTCTTTCAAATATAATCTCATTTATGAGCTTACATCAATTGACTTACGACATACTCTCACGTATGAAAACTTGGGGTATAACATCATTCCCCCCTTGGGAACATTCGTCCTCGAATGTTGACTAATGCATTTATCAATATCATAACCTTTAGCTCTGATGAATACTTGAATATTTTCCTTGACATATAGGAAACTGTTTTGTAAGTAATTCCAAAGGCCAGGGTATTCCCCCCTTTAGGCCTCTTTCTCACACCACAACCTGTGGTCGGAATTCTTTTAATCTCGTAAATACTTCTGTCATGCATCATGTACAACCGTGTATTTGTATGTGTGTCTATGCAACTCTTCTCTCCTTTTTCCTCTTAGTTTTTAGCCAATCTCTAGACCTCACTTTGTGGACATATACAGAACTATGGCAAGTTGTCACTCTAGGCATCTATAGTTGTACTAAAGTTCTTCGCTTGGTACTTTGTCGAACTTACGACTATTGCTATACCTTGCTTCATATCCTCAGGTTTTTATGCTTATGGTTTTACTATATCTAGGTAGGTCATACTATATCCTAACTCTTACTTCGGTTTATTATTAACGAGGTCTGCCACTCGGCTCCGGGTTATTCATTCGTTGCTTGTCCTATATGTATAAATCTAAGTCCTTTAATGCATCCTCATTACTGTAAATCTTAATAATGACAGTCTAATCTCATCTCATACTTTGTGAATTTTGTCCATCCATTGTTGATTCATATCAATATTGATCGATAATCCACCCCTGATAACTTAACCTTTTTATGTAATATTGGTGCTAGGATTCATGTTTTATTAGGGGATATCTTAATGATCAGATTGATCCATCTGAGGCGATACCCTGCTTTCATAACCGTATCTCACGGTATCCCAATGTGATTTACCTTGCGTGGATATTTTAATTCTGTCCAATTCATGAGACCCATTTCTTTTATTTGTCAGATCATTACTCAATCGAAGGCTCATGGTACCAGTTATCACCTTAGCCTTTCATGGGCATTATGAAATATCCATGGTACAATCTTCTAACAATTTAATCCTTTGTTTATGCCCTGGGTTCAATTATTTATTTCAACTTATACCGGAGTCTTCTATAGCTGTATGATTGTTAATAGATATGCTGCCTTGGATAATGTTCCAAAATCTTGAGTGTAATAATTCTTTCTTTCCATATTAGCTTTCTTTCAATGTAAGCTATTTCGTTTCCATGTTTTTCTGCCTCCTTGTTGCGTCCATACTTAGCTTATATTAGTGCCCACACTTGCCAAAGTTTTTATACTACTCATGATTTTGAATATTACTTTTAACTTTTATTTCCCGTTCATTAGCCATGGTAGGTGCCACTTTCCTTTGAAATTCTTACAATGTTGTTGCGAGATTATTGTTACACGACTATTTCATCTTTAGGTCGTTGTGCTTAGGTTGGAGCCTTCTTTCTTATCTCCTCGGCTAGTCTTTCATTATAGTACTTGGGGATAACCTTTGACTCTCGTAAAGTTGTGACCTTATTACGGACCTTTTTGATGTCCTTACTTTCCTATAATCATCTGTAGTTGATTGCTTTCATGCCCCTGTGCTTGTATGGTTGCTTTTGAACCGATATTTTGACTGCCTTTTCAATGGCTCTTTCTTTTATCCCCAAAACACTCATACGGTACCTTTAACTACCTCGACTTTTGTTTGAATATATCTCAAAATGATATTCTCCGAAACTGAATTCTCCATGTCGGGTTCTACTATGTTTATCTTACACGATCTGATGATTCGTCTATAACCTCCTATTTTGCCATAACTGAGATCTTCCTGACCAACTACTAACTACTCGTTAGCCCATTCTCATATCAATATTCCTCGTAATCTTTCTTAGGTTAATTACTTTGTTTTAACTTATGTCTCGCACTGGCTCCTTATTTATTAATAACAGCTCGAGCAAGAACCTTTACTTCCTCTCCTTGATGTCGTGCTTGCAGAATATTCTTGAATGGTAGCGTATCTATATGATTTGGATAAGTGCCATCTCATTCCACTTTTATTTATCTCATTCTTCCTTTACCATTTCATAGTTACTAGAACTATTTAATTCTGACTTAATGCCATATCACTCCATATTCCCCCCTTTATGGGTATGCTAAAAGTTGAAGCCACGAGGATCTACCTATAGATGTTTTACCTCTTCATCTTTGGCGTTGTTTCTCATCAATGATCCTTACTTGCCTTGCGGCAATTCTGCTATACCAAGGATGAAAAATTCCCTACTCGCGAGGGTGACACTTAGCGTAACTGGAACATACAGTCTCTTAAGGTTAACTTTGCTCACATTGCTTATTCTAGGGAAGCGTCTCCATAATGACTATTCTCTGCATTCATCGTGAATCTTCTTCTGTGGTCCATTTTATTACCGCTGGAATGAAATCTGAAATTCCCATGATGTCGAGTACTTTCCAATCATTCAGTCCCTAATTCATATTTAGATTATCGTATTTAATAGTCCATACTGATTTTTGTTACTCTAGGGATTAACTCTCCTCTCTGGTAGTCGCATTGGCATCACGAACTTATTTCTCAAAATGAGGATATAACCTTATGGCCTATACTCTTTTGTTGTCTCAAGGCTTGTCACCTCTTGTATTTCCTTTCACTTGACTATAAACTCTATAATATTGTCATTTTTTTTCTACTGTTGTCATTCATGTATTAGCTCTTACTCATAATGCTTCATTAACTCTCTTCTTATTTTCTTGCTAACATTTCTGTCAATCACTTTATTTTGAACACTCGAACAAAACATTCTTTTGCCTTTAGCTTCCATTTGCTCCATCCAGTGGCTCTTCAAGTTGCTTAATGCTCTCGCTTTAATAGGAACACGAGCCACACTAAGGTAATATGTATCAATTCAAGACTTATGGTGCATGTCTTTGTCGTACTCAAATCTGGCTACACTATTTTAAAGTGTACCATCTGGGTGTCTCACAAGGAGATCTATTAGCACATTTGCAATATCCTTCAGAAATGTCAACTGACACAAACAATTCCGCCATCCTATCTTCTTATACTACTTATATTAACCCCCATAGGGCATATCTTGAATGGGTGCGAGCAATTGTATATACCTCTGCTACTATTGAATATAACTCAAAAAGCTTATGTTCCTCTACCTCAATTATAAACACTGTTAACCATCATTAATTGGGCGCCTCGTACCCTTCTTTATCTTGCTTCTTTTGCTTGTTAAAACTTGTAGTTTTTAATCTCTCATTGTCTTTCACCATTAAGGTGGGTAGGCATTCTTGGCTTAAGGCTCCTTATCAAGAGGCTTACACCTTTCACTACACCCATGATCTGCTCAAGACCTCAAATTTACTTATCGTAGGCATTATACAAAATCCAGTTCCTTTGATTCAGCTCTTCCACAACTATATTTCTTTCCAATCCTTCTTTCAGGATGTACGTATCGTCTTATTACGAATAACAAAAATAATTCGGATTTGAATTCTTATAAGTGGGCTCTACCACACGATCTAGAGTAAGAAGAAAGAGTGACAATCCTAAATGCCCTGTAGCCTCCTGCTTATAAGTGTGGTGCACGACTCACCCATAAACAAGACTCTACTAGACACGGCTTGTAGACCCCTTAGGACAGAACTTCTCTAATACCACTTTTGTCACGACCCAAACCGATGGGCCGCGACGGGCACCCGGTACCTTACTTAACCGAGTACCAACGTAACATATCTTTCTTATTATACTATTATGAGTAAATAAGTCAGAAAACCCGCCATGAGATAACAAGAATAAAACATAAGGGAATACTCAACATATGATGACCCAACATGATATACAAACTTATACATATGACACACGGGCCTATAAGGCCGACATGACCATTTGTAAACTCAAAATATATGCCGACAAGGCCATACAAGTATCCATACACCTGACATCTGTCTACAAGCCTCTAAGAGTACATAAAATCATAAAGGTCGGGGCAAGGCCCCACTATACCAACCAATACATATCTTAACCATACTGACCAAATAGGCAACTCCGGAGCAAGTTGAGTGCGCCAACACCTTCGCTGAGCTGATAGCCTAATAGGAGGACAATCAACCTATCAATCGGGACTTGCGGGCATGAAACACAGCGTCCCCGAGCAAAAGGGACGTCAGTACGAATAATGTACCGAGTATGTAAGGCAAGAAAGCATAAACAAGAATAGTAATGTAAAGAGAGATGGAGGAAATACAACCTGGAAC
>JASVEL010006446.1:0-39320 GCA_032618575.1 Nicotiana noctiflora
GACATGAAATGCATAATACATATATATACATATATCTTTAAAAACATTTGCCTCTGGGAGCATCATTATCATCATATCGTACCCGGCCTCAAAGAGGACTCGGTAAAAACGTACCCGGCCACGTGGAGCTCGGTAAACCCAACTGATTAGTGGTTGCACAATAGGTGCCGTACCCGGCCGACTATAGCGCGGCTCGGTAGAGTAAAATAGATACATATATATAATGCATGCTCGACTCATGGAATCACGTTCTAAACCTTTCTGAGTGACGTAAGAACATTTTGGACATATAATATGAACTTAAGTAGGATTTATGAATCATACATACTTTCTTAGAATAACTTTGTATGGATAGAGCAACATGGACAACCTTAGTTGCTAGGAGTAGATTCATTATGAAATAGCATATTCATTTCATATTAGTTCATGCCAAAAGAAAGAAGGAAATGCCTTAACATACCTTAACCATGGTGAGTCCTTAATACCTCTCAAGCAACTCTTCAAACAACTCAACTCAATCTACCATGGTATAAAGAGATTCAAAATCAGTGTTGAGCAAAGGCTAAGTCTGAAACTTAAGCTAGTAGCTCGTCTACGTAAATCCGGGCAGCATCTCCCTTGTAACAAGGGCCTCCCCCAATACCATATACCAACAACAACAACAGCCATGGAAGTCCAGCAACCTATAAATATTAATAACAAGACACCATATAACAACAACAAGTCACAACTACTTCACGACGAGCGGCAAGCTCCGGTTGGAATCCGTATAACCCATATCACCCCTTATAGACTTCTTACATTAATTTAAAACTATCATTAACGTGATTATGAAGTCATTCATTAATGATTCCATCCTTATACCAAATATTTATAAAAAAGGAAACAATCCTCAACTCCAACTATCTTCAATTAGTAGCTTTATTCACTAGTTCATGTCTACTCTATCCATTTAACTTAATCAACATCAAGATAACCTTAAGGACATGAAAGAACACAATACACATACTTGCTAAAGCAACTTCAAGTAGAAATCCAAGTTATAAACAGCTTACAACAACCCTCAATGGCAATACAACACCATAGAAGTGACTTAAGCTAATCCAAGTATTATCTTGTAATTTAACATCCTAAAAACTTAACCAACATACAAGAAAGCTTAAGCAAAATTAGTAGGCTGATATACTCACCTTATACAGCAGCAACAACTTGGAATTTCATCCAAATACAGCCCATAACAATCCTCAATGACAACATAACCTCAAAGAGGTGTTGTTCTTCACTATAACTATGTTTTGATGTTGAAATATGGTGTAATCACTTTGGAATCACTTCAAACCCTTGTGGAATCTGTTTATAAGGGTTAGGAGAAGGTTGGAGACGAAGTTGAGTTGAATATAAGTGAAAAATAGGCGTCCAAATCGTTTAATAATTCAAGTAGGTCAACCACCGCCTAAGTGGGTCCCATTGGGAGCTGCTTGCGCGGTCTCGCGAAAACATGAATATCTTTTTACTCCGATGTCGTATTAACAAACGGTTTAATGCATTGAAAACTAGACTCGTAGATCTTCAATTTCATATGTAGATCATCCATTTATTCAAAGTATATTCTGAGAAAAGTGCATCTACATTTGGCCTAAATTTTAGCATATTATGAATGCAACTTGTGATGGCCTTTGCTAACTTTTGTTCCATAACTCGTTTGACTTAAGAAAAATAACATACGACTATCATACGACTACAATAACTCATAATAACCTCCTCATCATGTTAATCACCCTAGTCTCACACCAAAAGAATATGTTATAACATTCAAAACTTGTCGATTTTCGACGGAACTTATTTTCTTCAATTTGTTTAGTGACTAAGCTTTCCAACCCTTTTGGTACTTGTCATTCATGATCTTAGGTATTTGTAACCTCCAAAGTAACATGATTAACTTACTTTATTTTCTTTCAAATATAATCTCATTTATGAGCTTACATCAATTGACTTACGACATACTCTCACGTCTGAAAACTTGGGGTATAACATCCACCATATCCAAAAGCAACAGATCAACACGGGTCTCAAGACCCCCAAATATAACTACGCACGAACGATGCACTCGGTCGACTACAATGGAGTCACCCACTGGTGTAGCCACATAAACTGGAATATCCAGAGCATAGCTGGTCACGGCCAAATACGGTGCAAAGTAGGAAGACACATATGAATATGTAAATCCAGGGTCAAATAATACTGAAGCACCTCTTCCACACACAAGAATAGTACCTGTAATCACGGCATCTGATGCCTCTGCCTCTGGCCTGGCCGGTAAAGCATAGAATCGGGGATCTGCACCTCCCCTCTGAGCTGCGTCTCTAGGACGACCATCAACCGGCTGACCTCTACCTCTGGCTGGACGGTCTCCACCTCTACGGTCTCGACCTCCACCTCTATAATCTCTACCCCCGCCTCTGGCTGGCTGGGCAGGCTGAGGGTCAGCTGGGGCCTGAATCATAGGACAAGGACCTCGCTGCTGAGAGTTGCCCGCTGCTCGAGGGCAATACCTGATAAAATGACCTGGGTCACCACAACCGTAGCAACTCTTAGACTGATAGGGTTGCTGGCCCTGACGACCTGAATGGCCTCCACGAACACTCTGAAGAGGATGAGCATTAATTGGAGGCTGGTCTGAATAATGCCCATGAAAACCACGATCACCTGGTCCACCCTGTGAAGCCTGAAGGGCGGAATGGAAAGGCCTGGAAGACTGGCCTCTGTCAAAGGATTCTCTGCCACCAGAAGAAGAACCACTAAACCTGCCTGAATGACGAGGCCTCTTGTCCGAAGAATAACCGCCTCCCCGAGCAAGAGCCATCTCAACTCTGCGTGCTGCATTAGCTGCCTCCTGAAATGATATGTCACTCCCCACGCCCATAGCCATCTGGAGTCTAATTGGCTGATTAAGCCCATCTATAAACCTGCGGACCCTCTCCCGCTCTGTGGGAAGTATCACCACCGCATGACGAGCCAAATCGACAAATCTCGTCTCATACCGTGTGACCATCATAGTGCCCTGATGGAGGCGCTCAAACTGCCTCCGAAGTACATCCCGCCGAGTAGCAGGGAGAAACTTCTCCATAAATAGTTCCGCAAACTGATCCCATGATAAAGCTGGGGACCCTGCTGGTCGAGTCAAGCAATAATCTCTCCACCAAGTCTTGGCGGATCCTGCAAGCCCGAAGGTACAGAAGTCAACTCCGTTTGTCTCTACGATCCCCACAGTCTTGAGAATCTCATGGCAACTGAATAAGAAGTCCTGAGGATCCTCTGATGTGGCACCGCCGAAGGTAGTGGTAAATAGCTTGGAGAACCGATCAAGTCTCCATAAAGAATCAGAAGTCATGGCCGCTCCATCACCGGCATGAGCCGTGGTACCTGACTGAGTGGCCACAGCTGGCTGAACCACTGGTGCCTGAGGCTGAGGAACTACTGGCTCCGGAGTACGAGCAATAGGAGTCTGGGCCCCTCCTACAGCATGAGAAGCGGCTGGTTCAACTGATAATAATCCCGCTCTGGCAATGCTTTCCATAAATCCCGCTATTCTGACCAAAGCCTCCCGAAGATCCGGGGTAAATAAAGCCTCTCCTGGGACCTGAACTGGGCCCACTGGAGCTGCTGGGACTGGAACCTCCTCTTCAATCTCAATATGAGGCTCCACCTCTGGAGTAGCTGCCTGGGGCTGAGCTCTACCCCTACCACGGCCTCTGATACGGCCTCGGCCCCTCACATTGGCTGCCTGGGGCTCGGGCTGCTGGTCAGCGGACGAAGAAGCGCGTGTCCTCACCATCTGCGAAAGGACAGAATAGAAATTCAATTAGTAATTAAGGAACAAGTCGCACGACAAGAAAGAACAAATGAGAGACTCTTTCCTAACTCAATAGACTCTGGAGGACAAGTACAGACGTCTCCGTACCTACCTCTCAAACTCTACTAAGCTTGTTCGTGAGTGGTGAGACCTATGTAACCTAGAGCTCTGATACCAACTTGTTCCCCCAACATCGGGATCGTGATGGTGCCTACTCGTGGTAGCTAGGCAAGCCACTGTATTCATACTATCCTGTTTTTAATACAATTTCATAATTTAGTTATCAACAAACCATAACTTTAATTAAATAAGTGCGGAATACTTTATCGAATTAGAAATAACTAGTTACAAGGTAAAAATCATACCGAAATCCTCTACCCAAGACGTGGAGTCACCAACTCACGAACTACTATTGAATACTACACATAAAAGTTTGAAAGAAATATAACATAATTCTGTTTGTCTTGGAACAAAGATACTACAGCTAGTAACATAAGAAAAGAGAGAGACGCCGGGCATGCGGACGTCTGCAAGCTACCTCGGTCTCAAATGTGATCAACTCCCACGCAATCGATTTACTGCTGCTGCTCCTGATCGTAACCTGGACTTGTGCAAAAACGCACAGAAGTGTAGTATCAGCACAACCGACCCCATGTGCTGGTAAGTGCCTGGCCTATCCCGGCGAAGTAGTGACAAGCCTAGGACCAGACACCCACATAAACCTGTGCAGTTCAATATATATGTATACCACAGAATAACAAGAAATAACCAAGTAATAACACAATAAGGAATATCTCAAAGAACTCAACAATTAACAAAAGTTAATAAGTTCACAAGGAAAACAAAGTAAAATGGAAACACAAGTAATATCAAGTCAAGGAATAGCAAGCAGTTGCACGACATCACCCTTCGTGCTTTTACTCTCATCCTCACCAAATAAGCAAATAAAGTACACGGTATCACCCTTTGTGCTTTTACTCTCATCCTCACATCCATAGTACGGCATGATCCTTCGTACATGGTTCAATAACAGGGCACGACATGATCCTTCGTGCATAATCAATAAAACATGGCACGACATTAACCTTCATGCATAAATAATAAATCAAGGCACAACATCACCCTTCGTGCATTATCACTCTTCCTCACCTAAATAACAATTACAGTTAAGGGCAAAGAAAGAAGCAGTAATTCATAAACCGTCCCAACAAGGGCAATCAATAATCATCTTCACAACAAGTCCCGACAAGGGAGAACAATAACAATTCTACAACCCGGCAAAGGTTCAACAATTCATCTGCAATTATGTCTCACAATAAGCATTATCAACGACTCACGGTCATACTAGACGCCAGTGTATGGATGCTCGTCACCACAGCCCATACACCACACTCGATCACATAACACATAGCACATAATCCTATTCCCTCAAGCTAGGATAGAACAAACACTTACCTCGAATGTTTATGAACAATTCAATCCGTGGCAATGTCTTTTTCTTTCAAATTTGGCTCCAATCCAATCGTATCTATACACAATTGATTTAATATCATCAATACTACTCAACAAACTAATTCATAAGGCCAATTACAACTTTTACAACATTCTGCCCGGAATAGTGAATTTCGACCCCGGGCCCACATGGTCGGAACTCGAGGTTCGGACCAAAATCCGGTTACCCATCCCCCACGAGTTCAAGTATATGATTTGTTTCAAAATCGGACCTCAATTCGAGGTCCAATTTCCCAATTTATGAAAAACCCTATATTCTATCAAAAACAAGAAATTCTACCATGAAAACCTTTGATTTCTATTGAAAAACATGTTTAATGATGTTAGGAATTGAAAGAATTAAGTAAAAAGTGACTTACAATTGTTTTGAAGAAGAAGGAATCCGTGGAGAATCGCAAATGGGTGTTTTTGGGTTGTGAAAAGTGAAGAAATGAACTGAAAATCGTGATTTACAGGTCTCCGTGTTCGCATTTGCGAACATGGGTTCGCAATTGCGAACCCCGACCAATTTCTGGAGTTGAAAAATAAGCTAAGGCTGGAAAGTTCGCATTTGCGAACATTTGTTCGCATTTGCGAAGTCCAGGCAGTTGCTGGGGATTTCGCATTTGCGAAATAATGTTCGCATTTGCGAACAAGCTGGCTTCTGGACTTTGTCGCAATTGCGACACATTCTTCGCAATTGCGAAGACAGGCAATTACTGAAGGCCTCGCATTTTCGAGGTTAAGTTCGCAATTGCGAACTATGGTCCAGTGTGCCAGTGTCGCATTTGCGACACTTTGTTCGCATTTGCGAACTTGGTTGGTTCTGGCAAGCATCGTATTTGCGATAATGGGTTCGCATTTGCGAACCTGGGTTCGCATTTGCGAACCCAGCCTTGAACTGCCTTCTTCGCATTTGCGAGAAATTCTTCGCAAATGCGAAGCCAACAACTGGGTGAAAAACCAGCAGTGCATAAATTCAGAAATTGATCCTACGGCCTATCAAATCTTTACCCGAGCCCCCCGAGCTCCAAACCAAACATGTACACAACATCAAAAACACATTATGAACTTTTTCGTGCGATCACATCGCCAATATCACATCGTTTTCATCAAATCAAGCCTCAAATTCATGATTTTCATACTTTTGGTTTTTCAAAATTTCAAACTTGGAACTCAAGGTCCAAAACGTCTCAAACGACATCCGAATGTCACTAAACTTTACAGAAATCACATATATAATATTTAAGACTTGTACCGGGCGTCGGAACCAAA
The DNA here is from genome assembly GCA_032618575.1 of Nicotiana noctiflora. NCBI lineage: Eukaryota > Viridiplantae > Streptophyta > Magnoliopsida > Solanales > Solanaceae > Nicotiana > Nicotiana noctiflora. The sequence goes on from JASVEL010006446.1 coordinate 6,620, forward strand.
ATACGAGCCCGATACCAAGGTCAATTAATTCATTTGCTTTAACAATTACATCAAAAATAATTTCATAGAAAAATTCATAACTTGGGCTCTAGGCCTCAGAATTCGACTCCGGACGTATGTCCAAGTCCCATATTTTCCTACGGACCTTTCGGGACCATCCAATCTCGGGTCCGGATCCGTTTACCAAAAATATTGACCGAAGTCAACCATATCAATATTAATATCATTTTTATCCAAATTTCTCATAGAATTCATATTTTTCTATCACAAAAATCTTTCCGGCTACATGCTCGAATCGTGCACGTAAATCGAGGCAATATGGAATGAGGTTTTCAAGGCCTCAGAAGCTCGAAACGATTAATAAAAATAAGTGATGACCCTTTGGGTCGTCACATTACTCGAGTATCTAGAGCTGACATATAGAATAATAGTACTAATACAAAATTTCTGTCTTAGAATGTTCAATTAGTTATTAGGATATGAAATTAGTAGCGATTGAGATGTAATTTGATACCTCATGAAATAATATGATTTTTACTGATTTTCTCTATCATTTGAACAACATTTGCTCAAACACTATTTTGAAGTTGCTAGCTTGTTCTTTGTTTCGTTCATATACTCTGGGCCTAGCCACGAATACATGCCCAGGTCTGATTAATGTAATAACTATGCTCTCAAGTAGAGACAGTAGTGCACATTGGGCTACAGATGCCCATTCGTTCTAGTAATGGACTGTTAAAGTAGTCCAAAGTCCAGGCCCAATAATGAATAAATGGCCTGGACTCTGATATTATAGTCTAAAAAATAACACAAAAACAAGATATAATTAGGAAGAAAAACAAAAATAGAAAAACATAGTATATGACTAGGATTGAACTTTAAAAATAAGGGATGAACCTCGTCTCGAAGATGAAAAGATACACGGGGCCTCCAAATAGATTTCAATGTAAAATGTTAGACTCAGAAGGACCGTTTAGCAAATTTCACGGTCTTTCCTAAAATTTAATAAGACGTAGACGTTATAGGCGCAATTAAAAATTACATTCCTAATACGGGTGCACATTTTATGTGACCCAAATCTCAAATCCCGGCGAAGCTGAAATGCATTAAAGTCATAGGCGTACTGGTTGCGGTGTGACTTGAAATGTGTTTTCGTGACGTCACAAGTATTTTTAAAAATAACAAAGTGGGACATTAAAAAATATTTGCAAAATTAAAGAATATAAAGAAATCAGATAAAACAAATACGGTAGTTGAGCGACCGTGCTAGAACAACGGAATCCGGGAGTGCCTAACACCTTCTCCCGGGCTAACAGAATTCCTTATCCGGATTTCTAGTTTCGCAGACTGTTTAAACAGAGTCATAATTTACTCGGTTCGGGATTAAACCGGTGACTTGGGACACCATTATTTTCCCAAGTGGCGACTCTGAAATATAATAAATAAATCCCGTTCCGATTGTCCTTAAAGTGGAAATACTCCTTCCCTATTGTTATTATTATATCCCTTCTTGGGGTGTATTAGTAAATAGTGGGGTATACTTATTATTTAAAAGTAGTAAAAAGCGAGGTGTGCCACATGTCATAACTAACTCACAAAATTTTCCTAATGCAAACTGGGGCAGAAAATTTTGTTCATTCTTTTGTCGTGGATGTCTAAGGTAGGTTGATCACAAAACACAAGACGCAAGGTGACCAAGGCAAAAAGTCTCTCTCTGGAATGAGAAGAAAATGAAGAAATGAAGAAAGAAATGAGTTTGAACATTGTGGCGAATGGAAGGGCGAACTGCCCGAAATCTGATAGAAATCACAAGCTTCACCAATCCCATCCTGGCTCAAATGCTGCAGAAAGAAACAAGTACTTACAACTTGCGGGCATCAAGATTCAGGTCGAACTCTCCGGCAAAATCAGCTAAGACTCAAGATCAAGTTTCAAAAGGATTATAGATAGGAATCTTGTAACTCATAATTGATAGACATAATTTAGCTTAGCTTCAATTTCCCTTTTGGTGTAATAAGGAGGTCAATAAGCAGTAACAATAACAACAGCAATAGTAACAGCAAGATCATAGTTTCGTGGTAGTCCCAACTACCAAAACTGCCTGAACTACATTGACATGATTCCTATTTAGCCCAGGATATGTAGGAGGCCTCCCGAAGCAAAGGCTCGGTCAAATATTTTAAGAAATACTTCACACGGAGTACTCGAACGAGCAAAAATCGCTCGTATCCGCATATTTATCTTTGCGCGAAAACTCTTCGTGTTTCCGGGCAAAGAGGGACAGCTGTGAGCACGTGATTTTTACCCTATATGAGAATTACTCCCAATATTCAAAATAAAATATTTTAGTGTTGTGTATGATTTTTCATGGATTTTTTTGTTATTTTTCGTTTTGTTTGCATTCCTCTGGGCTTGTTTATTTGTTAAATTAATATAAAATACAAAAAAAAAATGTTATGTTTACATTTAGAATTTATTTAGGAGTAATTAAGTAATTTGTTTTACAAAAAAAATGAGGAAATCACGAAAATAATTTACTTTGCATATTAACATCTAATGTCAAATTGTGTGATTTTTATTTTTTACTTGTTAGTTAATTATGCGTGTTAATTATTATTAAAAGTTAATTAGTAATTTTTATAAATTAATTTAGTTATATAAGTTAATTTAGGATTTTTAATTTTTGGAAATAAGAAATTAATATTAGGAAATAAAAAGGAAAGAAAAAAGGGGAAAGAAACAAAAGAAATCGGACCAGGCCAATTTTACCCAGGCCAAAGCCCAAAATACCCTTACCCAAGCCTAAAACTGGCCCATACTCGTTCCCTCATCTGACCCAATTACTCTGTCACAAAACGACACCGTTTGGTCGTTAATTGATCCTAGCCGTCTAATTTAATTAGATCAACGGACATGATTTAATCCCCTAATTTTATTATAGCCACCTCAAAGCCTTACCCCATTTGTCATTTTTACCTCCCAACCGTTTCATCTCTCTCAACGAACCAGGCGACCCTGGATCCCTAGCCGCCTATGTTTCTTTCTCCTAAAAGGCCGGCGGCAACGACGCCGACAATCACCAAACTTATACCCCTGAGCCACCCTGATCCCCTCTCTCCAAAACCACAGTCCGCTAACCTCGAATCATCCCGGGCCGGCTCAAATTTTAGATCGAAGAATCTGACCAAGAAACCTAGTTTAGCCAATCGCCGCCAAACTCGCACCACAGCATTCCTGGACATCCCTCACCACTAAGACATCATTGTTTTCTCTCAAATCTAGTTAGAACCCGTCGAGCCCCAAATTGGCATGCACGAACCCTAGAAATCAAAGCCTTGGGGTTCCGCCAAGTCAAGAGAGGAATTAAAGAGTATTAGACGCTAATCGAGGAGTTCTCAATTGAGAACACTTCGCTTAGAGTCTGCTAGACTTCAAAGTGGTCGAATCAAAATTAAGCAAGCCTGAGTCAACCCTGTTTCTAAGCGCCTGAGGTACGGATTTCTTTCTGTCTGCCTCGTCTTTTTCTATATGTTTTGCGTGTTAATTCGCTTTGTTGATTTTTATTATTTCTGGTTTTCTTTCGATTATGCCCATCTTCAGTAAACTTTTTGTTTATTCTTCATCGATTTCTTCTTTTTGTTGCTTAATTACATTGCGACAAACTACGTTCGTTGATACGACTCAAATTTAGAATTAGTTTGATTCGTTTTAGACGCGTTGGAATTAATTTAATTGATTCTGCCTAAAGTTTGTTAATATCCATAGAGTTTTTCTGATTTGTTTCTTTCTTTAAAGTGTTGTTCGTAATATTGCCATGTTCATTACTTCTTCTTCCTCTCCAAGACATTTTATTTGGTCATAGTTTTCTTCTGTTCGTTTGGTCTGGTGTTATGAGCTATATAATCGATTTAGCAGTTCTTCATCGATTAATTAGTTTACTCTTTATTTTGTCAGAACATTGGAATCACATGTTTGGCCTGTTTGTAATATTTTATTAATATAAATGTTGTTGTTTTAATGTTTCTGCTTTTGACTAAAGGTCTAAATTCGTTATAGCTGCAGTTTCAAACCTTAGAGTTCATTCTGTTTTTGGGATTCCCCACCCCTATTAGGACCCCTGGTTTATCATTCCATAAGTATCAGGAGGGTATTTTGGGAGCTAAGGTATGAAAATGTATTTAGTTAAGTAGATTCATTCATTTTGAATGGCCTGCCAGTTGAATGTTCAGTGGGTCAGTAAACCTTTGAATATTTTAAGAGTCTAGCCTAATGCTTTAGCTTAATTGGAAAACAAAAACAGTAGACTAATGATAAAAGGTAAAAGGGGTTCACATAGTAAAGGAATATAAGGCTGAAAAGGTTAAAATTTAAATAGTTACTAGTGGATTCACCCTAGTTAAAGCACTTTTAGGAAAATAAGTATGGAGGAGAGGTAATAATAAAAGAAAAAGTTCAGTCAAAAAGGAAAAAATGGGTTGGAAAGTAGGGAATATGGGATTGGTTAGTTTTAAAACAATTAAAAACAAGCTGGAAAGTTTTAGTTGTGGGGATATAAGAAGGAATGCTTCAGAATAAAAAAAGAAGGAGAAACAACCTTCTGAAAAAGTGAAAAAGGGAGAGTTTTACTCATTTTTAGAGTTGTTTAGTCTTAAGCAACTGGAGCCCTTGTAAACACGATTACATTGGCTCTCAAGATCACAAACAGTTGAGCTTTTTCTCGATTTCTATTTCCATACTCGAGTGTCCAAGTTAACTCAAGGTTTCTGTGAGTTTATTTGAGTTTGGTCTTTGCTGTCTAGTCTTCCGGAACTGCTATTGTTTGTTCTTAAGTTCTCTGCTGTTTTAATCTATCCCGGGAACTCCAGTCTTGCTACTAGGCTATACATTTTGTGTCGCTAAGTGCCTTAGGTGCTGCTGTTGCTGTTGTTTGCGTTTGGATGTGCTACTGGCCTTTTCTTCTGTCGTTTCTTTGGTTAAATCTCAGGTACACTTCCTTAAATTTCATCCGTGTAGCCTACAATTGAAGTTGACTGAAAGTACACTCTTTGTCTCTAATGATGTGGGTACTCAATTCAAATGTATAAGTGATTCAAAAATTCATTGAAAGAGAATTGCTACATGTCTAATTGAATTCATTAAGAGTAGTGGTAGCTTTAAATATTCAAATTAGAAATTTATTTTATTTGGAACTGTACTGATTGATAGGCTATTATACATGTTTGATTTGTTTGGACTGAATTGTAGTAAGGACTGTTGATTAGAACTATTGTCAGACTCTTTTAGACTGTTGCATTTCGTGATTATTTAGCTGTAGCTTTCAGTTTGTTTAGTTTATCATTTTGTTGAAGTTAAAATTAAAAAGGTACGACTGATTTTAAATTCAGTATGTGATGTTTGTTCAATTTTAGGTTTTTTTTTAGCTGAATTGCTTCTTCAATAGCTTCGCGTGGTGCTAGTTAATACTCGTAGGTTATCACTAGTTTGCTTTTGATCGTTGTACAGTTAGATTTGAATTAAAAATAAGAATTAGCATGGCCATGTTAGTATTAGTAAATGGTAGAGTTAATTACTGCGCCCAGATTGATGTGTGTTAATAATTGACAATTGTAATTTCAATTTATTATGCCTAATTGTCAAAAAAAAAATGTAATGGTGATATATATATATATTCAAACATAATAGTAAACTGATCGAATTTTTAACACATTGTTTACCTTTCAAATCAGAATAGTGTATTGTATTTCCTTAAATGATTTCAACGCTAAATTGGTATATTATAATGTTGATCATTAGTATTAAATCAAGGCAAAAATTGGTATACATTAGGGCTCGAGGCCCATTTTTGATTGCAGTCCTGTGTATTTAGACTATTCTAGGCCCAATGAGAGTTTAGGCTCACACTATGGGAATTGTGTGATTTTGGGCATCCCAAGCCCGAAACCAATTCTATCTGTATTGTTATTGTTTGAAATTGTGTTTTAAATTTAGAGCCTTTAATTAATCAGGATTTTGTTCCTTGTTTTAGGAACAAAAACAAATAGAGAATGTAGTTCACTTTAGAATTGGCTTTAATTAGAATTGGGTCCGTCTAGGACATGTGACCCGGAAAATCAAAGACCGAGCATATTATATATTGTATTTATTTGTCCTAGATTATTATGCTGACCGGCTAAATACCTGAAAACAAAAGGAGAGAAAATTAGAATAGAAATACCGAAATATTGACGAAACGTCATCGAAAGTTTGAAAAGAAAAGTTTGAAAACAATCAGAACAATTTTGTTGAAATAATTGGTCGTAAAACAATTTAACCGAACTACGCAGGTTTGATTCTCATAACTAGGCGAGATACGTAGGCAACCCGTGACGGGTCCAACCACCCCTTGTTAAAAAAATATAACCAAAAAATGTCAAGTTTTTAGTTTTTAATAAAATCAAAGTGATGATGTTTCTAAAAATAGCCGAATGTTCTGAAAGGACGCCGGAAGGCTGTTTGTGCAAAAATAGCCATTTTGAAGTCATTTCTTTTTATTTTTGAATAATAATAATAGCCTTGAAATTTTCAAATGAAATATGAAAAGGTTGACTCTTTTGAAATAATGAAAATTGTCTTTGAAAAAGATTTTTCTTTTGAATAAAATCGCCTTTAATAAATGTGCAGGATGAGCACAATACAAAATGAACCTTTTACACTAATGACCAAGATCCCTTTGGAGTTGCGATTATGGTGGAATGATCTAGGCCAAGATGGACAGGAGTGGGTGAGCAAATATTTGAAAGATCATAATGGACTGCTAAACATAGTACCTCGGGGTGATATTATCCGAGCTCTAGTTGCTTTTTGGGATCCCGCACACAATGTGCTCCACTTCTTAGATTTTGAGCTTACGCCGACATTGGAGGAAATTGCTAACTGCATCGGGAAGGGTGAGGTTCCCTTAAAAGATAAGTATCCGGTGTCTCCAAGGGCTATTACAGTGCATGGATTCCTCGACTCCTTAAAGATTGCCAGAAATGTTCACAATGAAGACTTGGTTCATGGGTTCTACACTATGAACTTTATATACCACAGATATGGCCACATTGGAGGATTCAATGATCCAACAAACAAACTCTACAGCAAAGCGAACCAGGCTAAGTGGGAGGAACACATGCGTTTCGCCTTTATGGTAGCCTTTTTGGGATTGATCATATTCCTGAGGAAAGATGGGAATATTGGCATTAGAGTCGCCGAAATTGCTAGTACTCTCCTGGTACGGGACAATAGTGCGTTGGCACCAATGATAGTGGCCGATATCTTCCGTGCTCTCACAGCCTGCAAAGTAGGACAATATTTCTTCGAGGGGTGTAATTTACTTCTTCAAATGTAGATGATAGAGCATTTATGCCGCCACCCTCAGTTTTCAAGCTATAGATCGTCTGAAAAAACATGTATTGAAGAATTCTACGTGAGGACAAAAGAGGTCAAGTTACCAGAAGGATCAAAGGGTTGGATCACATATTTGCGATCACTGACTGCTAGCAAGATAGATTGGCATATGGGTGGTTGCCCCTTAACGAAGTTATATATATGCCAGCAGAAGGGTCGTATTTTCTATTAATGGGTCTCAAGAGAATCCAACCTTATGTGCCATACCGTGTATTAAGGCAACTTGGAAGATATCAGGTTGTGCCGAAAGATGGGGACCTCAGCCTTCAAGCAATAGAAATTAATCAGGATGGATAATTCCCGGAAGCAAAAATTCGGCAAATATGGAATTAATGCTAATGTCTGAGAATAGATACTTGTGTGAGAGATCGGGCTTGAGGAGAAGTATCACCGGGATATTCCGCATGGTACCGCAGAGATGTTGAGCATGAGAGACCGATGAAGATGCCTCATATTCAAGAGTTTGCTGAGCAGTCTAAGGAACAAAAAGATTGGATGGCCAAGGAAAATGAATATCGAGCCAGAATCAGCATGTTGGAAAAACAATTCCAGGACCTCAAATTTGAAAGCTGCCTACAAACAGCAGCCGATAAGGGTGAAAAGAAACAGCTGAGAAAAGAAAACGAAACTTTGAAGGCTCAGATTGTGAAAATGAGAACAACAACCGAAACCCCAATTCGACTTGCCCGAGATGAGAAGCTAATTGAACATCTACGGCGCAAGGTGAACGATTATAGCTTTGATCTAGATAAAGCTGAGAAGGAATTAGTTGGGATTCAGAAACAATTGGTCAAGAACGCCGAAGAAAGAGCTTAGATGGTTCGACATTTAAAAGATGAACATAATGTTGAAGTAGCCCGATTGAGGAAGAAAATCATCACAGCCGAGGTCAAAAGTAGTAAACAAACCAAAGAATTTGATGTAGAGAGAGAACATTGCTACATGGCCATTACTCGATTAGAATTGGAGCTACAACAACTTCAAAAGAAGAACCAGCAAACCTTAGATGCTCGTGCCGAACAGATTGGTAGGTTGCTTCAAGAAAAAGGGGTCATCAGGGAAAGAATTATCAACATTGCTCATTACATTACGTGGAAATGCCAACTGTGCGAGGATATGTCTCATTCAACGTTTACCGCAGCAGCAATGATCTTTGTGAAACAAGTGACCTGGACAAACTCCAAAGGGGATTAGCATATAGGCCCGCAGTAAGACCGAACGATGTCTTGCGGGCACTAGGAGCTGTAATGTATTCATAAGGCATGCATTTTTGTATTTGTATTTTTCTACATTTTAAAAGTTGTTGTGCAACTTCATTTGTAATCGATGTTTGAATATCAATGAAAATTCAAAAGAAATTGTCATTATTTTTCTCTCATATATGCAAATTGCTTGAGCGATAGGCAAACATATAGGATTGAAAAATGAAAAAAAAAGAGAGGAAAGAAGAAGGAAAAGAAGAAAAAGAAACAAACGAAAGCAATGAAATAATGAAAGGAAACAAAAGAAAAAGTGGTAAAAGAAAATTGGCGGGTCAAAAGAAGAATAATGCCGGATGATGCATAATTACTAGGCAAAAGTTGTGTTTTTAAACTTGTGATATTTATCCATTATGATCTAACTTTTGTTGTTGATGAGTATCAAATAACACAGTTAGCAACTGGCATTCTGGCACATCACAACTACAACACTCGTTCTAAAAGCACGACAAAAGCGGTAACCCAAGAAATTGAGCCTACAATCATGGATCCCGTGCAAGTGGAGGAAGTAATAGATGTGACTAGCATGAAGGAAGAAATGTATAAGTTAAAACAGCAGATGTCAGAAATGTACCAGGCTTGGTCAATGGGGCAGCCCTTACCTTCTTACCCAGCTAACCCCACATATATTCCTCCCTCAAATCCGAACTAGGAACCACCCACCATGAACTCATCTTCCACATATCCCGCCTACCCGCACTATTATGCCACTACATCACAAGTACCACCACCCCTGCCTAAACAAGCTCCACCACCACCACCCTAGGCTGCTCCTGTGTATGTGGCACCACCACCAGTCACTTTACATAAATCCTCTAGCGAGCATGTATTTCATGTCCAGGATAATCATTACTACCCTCCAGAACCCACTTTCAGGCAACATGATTCTTACACCCCACTCATCGACATGACGGAGGAGGAGAAACCTGCTAGAAACCCTGAACAAGAGGAGATGGCTAGGAAAATGAAGAGTCTTGAGCAATCGTTTCGTAACATGCAAGGTCTGGGAGGCCAAGTTAGTGTGGCATATAAGGACTTATGTTTGTTTCCTGAGGTACTGCTACCTGCCGGGTTTAAATTACCAAAATTTGACATGTATGATGGCCATGGTGATCCAGTGGCCCATCTTAGAGGATATTGCAGTAAAATGCGTAGAGTTGGAGGAAAGGATGATCTACTTATGGCTTACTTCAATCAAAGCCTTAGTGGTTCGGCATTGGAATGGTACACTCGTCAAGATCATACCCGATGGTTCATTTGGGATGATTTAGCTCAATCATTTGCAAACCATTTCCAATATAATCTGGAAATCATCCCTGATAGATTGTCATTGACTAAGATGGAAAAGAAGCCCGGAGAAAGCTTTCGGGAGTATGGTTTCAGATGGAGGGAATAGTCGGCACGTGTAGATCCACCAATGAAAGAAGGAGAAATGGTAGATTGTTTCCTACAAGCTTTGGAGCCAACATACTACGGCCATTTGGTGTCTGAAATCGGGAAAACCTTTAATGAGGTAGTAAAGATGGGGAGTTTTATGGAAGAAGTTCTGAAGATGAATAAGATTATAAGCTACTCAGCCATCAAGGCTACAAACTAAGCAATACAGACGGGAATCGGAGGGTTGATTGGAAAGAAGAAGAAGGAAGAAGTGGCGGTTATTGAAGGAAGATCTTGGTCCCGGGGCCCCATCCCATGCCATCATCAACTTCGCTCATACCAATCATATCCATTAGCACGATATAACCCACCTCCACAATATTATCCCCCAACCGGTCCCCAATTTTCTGTCCAACATGCTCAACCGTACCCACCGCCTCCACCTTCATGGCGAACACCAGCTCCTCAGAATGTCTACCATGCCCAAAATGCCTATCCACCATCAAAATCCTACAAAAATCCAAACCGACCCAACTTCCGTCCTGACCCTGAAGTGAAAGGTGACAGGGCTCAAAGAAAAAGAACATTCACTCCTCTGGGAGAATCATATACCAGTCTCTTTCACCGATTGAGGGATGCTGAACCCCATTGAACCTAAAATTCCCAACCCTCCACCTAGAAATTTAGACCAATCTGTCCGTTATGAATACTGTTCTAGGGCACCGGGACATGACATGGAGAAATGTTGGCACTTAAAGTCTCCAATACAAGAACTCATTGACTCCAAGAGAATTGAGGTGCAAGCTCCAGAGACTCCCAACATAACGCAAAATCCTTTGCCAGCGCATCATGAGACACATATGATAGAGCTAATATAGGGAGAAAGCTGCAAAAAACCTTCTCAGGCGGTGATGACAATTAAAGCAAACAGCAAGGTCGAAGAGAAAGCTGAAAATGAGAAAGTCAATTGAGCCACCAGCAAAACACTCATTGGTGATAATTGAGCCCGAGCCAGTAAAAGTGATAGTACCTGGGGTAAAGCCCTTGCTGATTGTGAAGGGGCTTATATAGAGCCAGTGGTTATTAAACCAGTTGTTCAGATGCCGGTTGTGAGTATCAAGGTTGTACCTAGGAATTATGACAAGGTAACAGTAATGTATAAAGGGAAAGAAGTTAAGGGGGAAATTTGTGAAACTCATGGTTTGACCCGCTCTGAGCGATGTTTTGCCCCAGATGATTTGAGAAAGAACAAAGTGGTGAAAGAGAATCCAGCTTACGTGAAGAAAGCAGTCACCGAGGAAGAAGCTAAGGAATTTCTAAAGAAGATGAAAGCTCAAGATTACTCCATAGTTTAGCAATTGAGGAAGACGCCCGCTCAAATATTATTGTTATCCCTGCTAATTAATTCTGATGAACACAGAAAGGCATTGATAAAGATTCTAAATGAAGCCCACGTACCAGAGAAAATTTCGGTATGTCATCTGGAGAAAATAACAAACATGATCTTTGAGACAAATAAGATAACATTTTCGGACAGCGAGCTACCGCTAGAAGGGACGAAACATAATAAAGGACTATAACTCACGGTAAAATGTGAAGAATCTGTAGTAACTCGTGTTTTGGTGGACAACGGATCAAGCGCCAATATTTGTCCATTGTCAACTCTAGGGAAGCTGAAAGTTAATCATGAGAGTATTCACCGAAATAGTGTATGTGTGAGGGGTTTTGATGGAGGCGGAAAGAACACCGTGGGAGATATCATACTAGAGCTTTCTATCGGACCAGTGGATTTTACCATGGAGTTTCAAGTGATGGATGTCGCTGTATCATACAACCATTTGTTAGGACGTCTATGGATCCACACTGCGAAAGCAGTACCATCTTCTTTGTATCAAATGGTAAAATTTGAGTGGGAGTAGCAAGAAATAATAGTGCACGGTGAAGATGATGTTTGCAATGCTATTACACCATTTAAGGAAGTTGAAGGAGATAAAGGTCCGTGGGTGTATCAAGTAATAGACACCGTGACGGTGAATAAAATATCTGAAGGAGAAAATATGCCAGTACCCACCCTGGCCCCTGCAACGGTCATGGTCGCCAAAGAGATGATAAAGAATGGATTTTCTCCAGGAAAGGGTTTATGGGTTACCTTGTAGGGTATAACACAACCAATTCACCTTCTAGGTAGCACTGATACTTTTGGCTTGGGTTTCAAGCCAACCATTGCTGATATACAGAGAGCTAAGAAATTGAAAAAGAAAGGGTGGACCCTCCCCAAAGCTATCCCAAAATTGTCCAATTCTGTCAAGCCTGGTACACAGAGACGTCTGGCAACTGTCATGCCAAACCGTGCAGAGATAAAACTGGATGAAGAGCTTTTAGCAAGATTTGAAAGGTTATTTGAAGACGTGAATATGATGGAGACGGGTGAAGGAACAAGCAAAATGGACGTTCAATTTGTTGGACCCCACACTATGCTAAATAAGTGGGAAGCTACTCCTCTTCCAATCAGGAGGGAGTTGTGGTAGTTAGCTTTTAATATTTCATTCCCAAAACTATCTTTTTTTAAATTGTAATCCCATATCCCGTCAAGTCAAATGTATCCAACTCTTGTTACCTTTCAAAAAATTCAATGAAATGCAATTTCTTTTCTTCCTCCATTTTTCGCCTTATTTTATTTTTCTTCTTTTTGTAAAGTTCAATATTTGCTGATTCCTATGATATGTCATGCATGAAGGATTCCCGGTCCAGTCTTGATAATCGGATAATTTCACAGGAAATTGAAAACGAATATGAAGTGGAATATGAGGATGAGGAAGTATTGGAGGAAATTAGTAAAGATTTGAGCCATTATGAAGAAAAACCCAAACCGAACTTAAATGAGACGGAGTTTATTAATTGGGGAAGTGAGGAGAATGTCCGAGAAACAAAGATTAGTGTGCACTTAGAGAAGATTTGATCAAGTTGTTACATGAGTACAAGGACATATTTGCTTGGTCTTATGATGACATGGACGGGCTCAGTACTGACCTGGTGGTACATAAATTGCCCATTTATCCAGAATGTCGGCCCGTTAAGCAAAAGTTAAGGAAGTTTAAAACGGATATCAGTGTAAAAATAAAATAGGAAGTCAACAAGCAATTCAAGGCGAAAGTCATATGGGTCACTAAATATCCCACCTGGTTAGCCAATATTGTGTCTGTTCCAAAGAAAGACGGAAAAACCAGGGTGTATGTTGATTATCGAGACCTCAGCAAAGCTAGTCCAAAGGATGATTTTCCATTGATCCATATATTGATCGACAATTGTGCCAAACATGAGATTGGTTCTTTTGTGGATTGTTATGTGGGTTATCATCAGATCCTGATGGACGAAGAAGATGCATAAAAGATAGCCTTTATCATGCCTTGGGGGACATACTACTACAGAGTGATGCCATTTGGGTTGAAGAATGCCGGAGCTACCATATATGAGGGCAATGACCACTATGTTTCATGACATGATACATCGAGATATTTAAGTATATGTGGATGATGTTATTATCAAGTCCAAAAAGCAATGTGATCATGTCAAAGATCTAAGAAAGTTTGTCCAGAGGCTCCGAAGATATAATCTCAAGCTCAATCCAGGAAAATGTGCTTTTGGAGTGCCATCTGGAAAGTATTTGGGATTCATAGTAAGCTGGCGTGGCATTGAATTAGACCCATCAAAGATTAAAGCGATCCAGAACCTGCCTCCGCCGAAGAACAAGAAAGAAGTGATGAGTTTATTGGGCAGGTTGAATTATATTAGCAGATTTATTGCTCAGTTAACATCAACCTGTGAGCGTATTTTTGAATTATTGAAGGAAGATGCTGCGATGAATTGGACTGAAGAATGTCAAGATGCATTTGACAAAATTAAGGAATATTTGTCCAATCCTCCTGTATTGGTTCCTCCAGAACCTGGAAGGCCCTTGATCCTTTATCTGACTGTATTGGATAATTCTTTTGGCTGTGTACTGGGGCAGCATGATGAAACAGGGAAGAAAGAGCAAGCAATATATTATCTTAGTAAGAAGTTTACATCTTACGAGGTGAAAACCACAATAGTGTATTCCATCGCTCCCCTTTCCTGTAAAGTAGTTACGACCTGGGCCACAGAAGATGCTTTTTGCCCAATAGCTACATAAACACATATTATACACTCAGTTGGAGAGAACATGTTGCTCTTTAACATGGGTTGCGCAGAAGTTAAAATATTACTTGTCGGCTTATACTACTTATCTGATATCTCGGTTGGACCCATTGAAGTATATGTTCCAGAAGCCTATGCCCACAGGAAGGCTTACTAAATGGCAAATTCTAATTACAGAGTTTGATATAATTTCTGTAACTCGTACGGTAATGAAGGCACAAGCTGTTTTCGACCATTTGGCAGAAAATTCGGTCGATGATGAGTATGAACCATTAAAGACATATTTTCCAGATGACCCGTTTCTGAAATGAGTACTGCTCTGATTCCGAACCCTTTGCTGTTGATGGCCCCATCAAAGTACATTGTCCATCCATTGGAACAAGACAATAAGCCAGGATGGACAATGTACTTTGATGGGGCCATCAACAGCAAAAGGGTCGGAATCGGAGCAGTACTCATTTCAGAAATGGGTCAGCATTATTCTGTTACCGCTCAGATCCGATTTTTCTGTACTAATAATATGGCTGAGTATGAAGCATGTATATTGGGATTGAGAATGGTAATAGACATGGTAGTTTAAGAGATTTTGGTCATGGGTGACTCGGATCTCTTGATACATCTGATTCAAGGAGAATGGGAGACAATGGATTTGAAACTTATACCCTACCGACAGTGTCTGCATGAATTATCTCAGAGGTTTCAATCCATAGAGTTCAAGCATATACGAAGAATGTACAATGATGTAGAAGATGCTCTAGCCACATTATCATCCATGTTGCATCATCCAGACAAAGCCTATATAGATCCACTACAAATACAAGTTCGTGATCAAAATGCTTATTGTTTCGCCGTGGAAGAAGAACTTGACGGTGAGCCGTGGTACGGGAGATCAGAAAAGGGCTATAAGGCGACTAGCAAATGGATTTTTCTTCAGTGGAGGAGTTGTATACAAAAGAACCCCAGATTTAGGTCTACTGAGATGTATAGATGCACAACAAGCCGACTCAATCATGGCTGAAATACGTGAAGGAGCTTGCGGACCTCATATGAGTGGATATGTTTTGGCCAAGAAAATACTAAGAGCAGGATACTATTGGCTTACCATGGAGCTTGATTGCATTAGATATGTGCGAAAATGCCATCAATGTCAGATACACGGAGATTTAATTCACTCCCCACCCTATGTGTTGCATATAATGTCAGCACCTTGGCCGTTCGTAGCTTGGGACATGGATGTCATCGGTCTAATAGAGCCCGCAGCATCTAATAGGCATAGGTTTATCTTGGTAGAAATTGATTATTTCACTAAATGGGTGGAGGCGCAGATATTTAAAGCAGTGACAAATAAGGCGGTAGTCGATTTTGTACACACAAATATTATTTGTCGCTTTGGAATTCCTAAGGTGATTATCATAAACAATGGAGCAAATCTTAATAGTCACCTCATGGCAGAGGCATGTCAAAAGTTGAAAATCCTGCATCGTAACTCTACACCTTATCGGCCTAAAGCAAATGGAGCAGTTGAGGCTGCGAATAAGAATATTAAGAAGATTCTCAGGAAGATGGTGGAAGAGTCAAGATAGTGGCATGAAAAACTACCATTTGCTCTCATGGGTTATCGTACAACTGTACGTACTTCGATTGGCGCAACACCTTACTCATTGGTGTACAGAACAGAGGCAGTCATACCTATAGAAATTGAAATACCTTCCCTCCGGATCATAGTTGAGGCTGAAATTGACAATGATGAATGGGTAAAAGCTCGGCTAGAACAATTGAGCTTGATCGATGATAAAAGGTTAGCAGCAGTCTGTCACGGACATTTATATCAGCGGAGGATGGCCAGAGTATACAACAAAATGGTACGTCCACGGAAATTCGAAGTTGGACAGTTGGTGCTAAGACGTATTTTACCACACTGGGCCGAAGCAAAAGGAAAGTTTGCACCTAATTGGAAAGGGCCATTCATGGTATCCCGGGTATTGTTCAACAGAGCTTTATATTTAACAAATGTTGAAGGAAAATGTGTAGAGACTGCTATCAATTCTGATGCAGTCAAGAGATACTATGTATGATTCCTTTTTCATGTGTATAATTATATCTGTCATAATTTTGAAATTGAATGATGAAGGCATTTTATTCTCTATCCAAACACTTCACCCATTGCTACCCCTTTTGAGTCTTATTGCATTATTCTTTCATATCCTTCTCTTGGAATCAATTACGAACAAGAAAATTAAAAGAAAAGAAAAATGAAAATGAAGAAAAATGAAAAATGATGATGATGAAAAAGAAAAGAAAAAAAGAGAAAAAGGAAAAATATACAAAATAAAAATCGGGAAAAAGTCAAATGACGAAGAAATCTTATGTTTCGAACTACGTTTGAATTGATCTCGAAAGAGTACGTAGGCAGCCTCAATGAGGTTCAGTCATAACAAAAATAAAATCCTAGATTCCCCAAATATTGTAATTGGGGCAGAAAGTTATGTTTTATGATTCCGAGAGTTGTAAATATTTTGAACCCTCGTATAAATTTTGAGCCTTTATACCTTTCTTTCTAAACCCATCCAAAAGACACATTACGATCCAAATAAAGTCCTTCTGATTAGTTTCAAGAAAATGACAATACGACAAAAATAAAGAAAAACACATCATGGACAATATTGGAGGTTTGGAAACAAAAATAAAGAAAAATAAATGAGAGAGACTTATTGGTGAAAACCGTAACAGGCACCGTAAGACGAATGTGAGATGAGGGAAAAATAAAAATGAGAGAGTCTCATTAGTGAAAACCCTAACGGGCACCATAAGGCAAATGTGAGATTAAAGAAAAATAAATGAGAGAGTCTTATTGGTGAAAACCTTCACAGGCACCATAAGGCGAAAGTGAGGAATAATTTGATGAAAGGGAAACAACAAAATAAGAAAGGTTTGGGTTGAAGGAAAGATGAAATTAAGACAGTAACGATTCGATTGGACAGACTGGGTCGGATATTCAAATACATGGCATGGTCAAAGGAATCAGCCTTCATACCCAGATAAGATTTGTCTTTACTTCAAAATACCCTCACCCCTTGAAATTCAGGTCTTTGCATTTTATTTTATTTGTTCAAAACCAGCTGCCAATTGAAAGCTAGCTACCAGCTTCTCATGTTAGATGGCGTAATAACACTGGGTCAAAGGAAAAGAGAAAATAAAAAAAAAGAATGGCGATTGTACATCCAAAAGGAAATAAAAGGAAAAGTAACAAAAAGAGAAAAGCAAAAGGGGATTGCAAAAGAAAAATTGAGAAAATCCGGTGATGAACTGCAAACAGAATGAAGCAAGAAGAGGCGGACGATGGAACCAAGGCCAGCAAGAATGCCAGTTGCTAACCATCATTTATAACTAATAAAATTGTTCACTGATTTAGACAGGGACAAAAGATTCAAATTGTCACTAATCACTTCAAAGTGAATGTGACCAATGTGGGAGAAATCGACAAAAAGAAACAGTAATAAAGGAGAGAATCCACAAGAAAGGACTCACTCAGTAATCAGGAACCTACCTGAACAACAAGAGAGGTATTATCTTTTGAAAATTCACACCCAGTTATCAAACTGAGGGAATATTTTTCTGCATCAGGCGACCACCTGGATAACGAGGGAATATTTTTCTGCATTTTCATTTCTGCATTAGGCGCCCACCTGGATAATGAGGGAATACTTTTCTGCGTGTTTCATTTTTGCATCAAGCGCCCACCAGGATAACGAGGGAATATTTTTCTGCATTTTTCATTTCCTGCATCAGGAGCCCACCTGGATAACTAGGAAATATTTTTCTGCATTTTTCATTTTTTGCATCAGGTGCCCACCTAGATAACGAGGGAATATTTTTCTGCATTTTCATTTCTGCATCAGGCGCCCACCTAGACAACGAGGGAATACTTTTTTTGCATTTTTCATTTCTGCATCAGGCGCCCACCTGGATAATGAGGGAATATTTTTCTGCATTTTTCATTTTCTGCATCAGGCGCCCACTTGGATAACGAGGGAATATTTTTCTGCATTTTTCATTTTTTGCCTCAGGCGCCCACCTGGATAACGAGGGAATATTTTTCTGCATTTTTATTTCTGCATCAGGCGCCCCCTGGATAACGAGGGAATATTTTTCTGCATTTTCATTTTTGCATTAGGCGCCCACCTGGATAACGAGGGAATACTTTTCAACATTTTAATTTCTATTCAGTCGCCCACCTGTATAATGAGGGAATACTTTTCAGCATTTTAATTTCTGTTCAGGCGCCGACCTGTATAACGAGGGAATACTTTTTCTGCATTTTCATTTCTGTTTAGGCGCCCACCTGTATAACAAGGGAATATTTCTGCACTTTCATTTCTGTTCAGGCGCCCACCTGTATAACGAGGGAATACTTTTCAGCATTTTAATTTCTGTTCAGGCGCCCACCTGTATAACGAGGGAATACTTTTCAACATTTTAATTTATGTTCAGGCGCCCACCTTTATAACGAGGGAATACGTTTTTTGCATTTTCATTTCTGTTCAGGCGCCCACCTGTATAACAAGGGAATACTTTTCAGCATTTTAATTTATGTTCAAGTGCCCACCTATATAACGACCGAATAGTTTTTCTGCATTTTCATTTCTGTTCAGGCGCCCACCTGTATAACAAGGGAATACTTTTCAGCATTTTTAAAAGTTTTGCTAACACAGTAATACCATAATACATTGAAATCCCCATATTGGTGCAGAGGAAAAGGTTTTCTTTGTTTTTGTAATAAACAAGTATCGACCTGGAAGCAAGAAGCACATTTTGAAGTCACAAATGGATGGAAGCAGTATATCAGAAGCAAGAAATAAGCAAAAATTCACAAAAAATGGAGGATGCAAATAAAGAGCAGCATGGGATATAGAAGAGCAAGACAATACAAAAAGACAAGACATAGATAGGATTTTCTTGTAATCCATAGACCATAATAAGGAGTTAGTCAGTGATTATAGCAATAAGAGCAACAACAGCAATTCCCTGGTAGTTTGAACCTACCAGACCTTCCCGAACTACACTGACCTGATTCCTGTTTAGCCCAAGATATGTAGGCAACCTCTGAAGCAGGGTGCGGTCAAAAGTTTTTCAAAATGCTTCTTACGGAATATGCAAGCGGGCAAAAATCTCTCATTACTGCTCACTTATCTTTGCACTGAAACTCTTTGTGTTCCCGAGCAAAGAGGGGCAGCTGTGAGCACGTGATTTTTGCCCTGAGCAATTAAGTTCCAATATATATATATAAAATAATACAAAAATGATTTTTGGTTTGTAATTGTGTGATTTATTTGAAATACCTGCTTTTTTTATTTAAAAAAAATTGAAATTGAAATTACAAAAGAAATCAATTGGAAAATATCACAAAGAGTATAAAATTCAGAAAAATCAAATAAAATGCAAAAATATCGAAAAATAAAATTAAAATGGCAAAAATACCAGAAAATAAAAGAAAAAAATCAAGAAAATAGGAAATAAAAGAAAATAGCAGTTGAAAATAAATATAAAAAAGAAAATACAAAAAGAAAATACAAGAAAATAAATAAAATACAATACAATATAAATTTGGGTTAAAATACATAAGGTAATACATATATGTACCAAGCCCAAACACACTAGGCCTAACGTGACAAGCCTGGTCAGCCCAGGCTTATAACCAAACGGCGTCGTATCAACCAAATAAATCACAATCGTTGATGAATTGAATCTTATGGACCAAATGAGGCAGTTCTATTATAAATCAAACGACGTCGTGTATAGAAATGATCCTGGCCGTTCAATACGACTGATCAAATGGACAAGACCAATGGCTCATTAAAACCAAATGACGTAGCTTAGATGGAATAATCCTAGCCGTCCAAGCTTACAGTCTAACGGACCTAAGGAGGTCCTTCATTAAAACAAACGACAACGTTTCAAGGGCAAATGATCCTGGCCGTTGATCTTGATTAATCCGATGGCCAGGAATCAACGAGACACGACTGGTATATATTACCAGTCTCCCGTTCAAATTTCATATCATCACACACATATACGACCTGTAAAAACCCTAGCCGCCTCTGAGACCATTGTCTTCCTCCTCCAGTCTCTCATGGAGACGGCCGACAAACCATGCCTTAGCTCTTATCTCCGGCTCAAGCAAGCCTCAAACACACTTTCCCCTACCCACAAACCTTTCAAGGCACCACAAAACCCCACCAAAACCAAAAGACTCCCCTGTTCTTGAAACTCCGGTCGTCGGAACCCTAGCCGGCGACCTTACCAAGTATGAACCAAGGTCCAAAATTAACACCCTAGAACCATTTTGAGGTGATCTATCACCCTATATGGGTGGTTAGCCTCGAATCTCCCTTGAACGTCTCGAATATCAGAAAAACACTCGCCGGAACCCTAATCCGGCGAGTACCCAAAAATAACCCTACACCTAAAATACTATACCAAGCCTCTAGACCACCCCCATATACACCAAAATCAAATAAAAAGCCCCATCGGAAAAGTCCAGTACTTAGAAGACCAAACGTCTTCAGAAGTTCTGAAGTTCTAAAAAAAATGAAAAGAAAGAAAGAAGAAAAGAAAGAAAGAAAAGTAAAAAGGAAAAAGGAAAAGGAAAAAGACCGAAAAAGCTAAGTTCCCATCTGTGTTTCTATTTCTTGGTTTGCTGTTCTGAAAATGTTTCTTGGCATATATTTTATGAACTTGTCTCTTCTGCATGCTTAAAGATTAAGAATCTATCTTTGTTTGTGTGAATCTTACACATGCCTAAGTTTGCTAAAGTGTTCTTAGGATTTTTGATATTAACCACGCATGAATCGTGTGTTAATTAGTCCGTTCTATGTGTTTGTTCATTAAGCTCTGTCTAAGATTTAGTTTTGGTTAGTTGGAATTCAACCATTTCAAAATAACATAAAACTGGCTATATTTGTAACTTGATTCGTATGTGAGTTCATTCTGAACCTTTGAGTACTTGTGCTATTTGGGTCATGGGTGTAAAGGTTTTTGTGGCTACTTCTGAAAGTTAAGTTTGTTTGTTGAGTTGCTATGCTGATTAATTGGCTATGCTTCTATTAAGTGGCTATGTTTTTAATAAAGGGCTATGTTTTAAATAGTGGTCATATTTTGATAAACGATTGGGTTATGATAAGTGTTGGCTAATAATGAAAAGGGTTGGGGTCTAAACTTGCTAAGTCTTAAAACATTTCTAATTAGGGGTTACTTGTTAAATAATTCTTTACCCTAGTTCTGCCAAACCTTAGGTAGGTTGGGTAATATGGAATAAATACAAGGGGTAAAAAAGGAATAGTAAATGGCATTCCTGAGGATTAAATAGAGCCTATAAGGCTAAAACTGACTTTAGTGCCTAGTACTTCTGCAATTACTTAGAAAATAAAGGGCAGACTGGGCAGAATAAAAAGGCATTTGTGTAACAAACCTTAGCAAGTGAGGGTAATTAGGTAAAATATACCTAAAAGAACCCTATAGAATTGCCTAGAACCTTCTAGCAAGGGTTCTAAGGCATTCCGACACAATCTTAATAGACTACATTGTAAATAATTGAAAAGAATAAGGGGAGGCAAATGAAATTAACATATTTGAAATTTCCCCCAATACCTCCCAAAATAATTCTATAAATAGGATGTTAGTGTCACGACCCCAATCCCGGTCGTGATGGCGCCCAACACAACTGCTAGGCAAGCCCGACCATTTACACTCTCATCCCGAGCATGAAGCTCAAATCAATTACCTGAATATTATTATCAAAAATAAAACTAAACTGAATAATCACCCAAAGATGTAGGATCACGAGTCTAGAGCCTCTAAACATGATCGGATAACAATATCTAAACAAAATACTCAAGTCTGAATAATGTATATACATAGAAAAAATTGGAATAAGAAGAGAAGCCAGGTCCTGCGAATGCCGGCAACTACCTCAGCAACTCGGATAAACACTGATAAAAGCTGGAGTGCTCGTCTATCCCTCCTGTGTACCTGAATCTGCACACAAAGGTGCAGGGAGTAGGGGTGAGTACTAAGTACTCAATGAGTAATAAATATATATAAATAGTTGAAAGTAAGAAATCCACATAATACCACAGAGTAAAGCTAAACTACAGTCTGATTCCTCCTACGAACTAGCAACAACAGTACATTACAATTATCACAAATAATTCATAGACAAAGATGCAATGCAATGCACATAACCGCTACGGCGTGTAGCCCGATCCATTTAACGTCGACTGGCGCTCACTGGGGGTGTGCACAGACTCCGGAGGGGCTCCTACAGCCCAAGCACAATAATACTGTGGCGTGCAATCCGATCCTCATATCATCTGCTGTGGCGTGCAACCCGATCCTCATATCAACTGTTGCGACGTGCAGCCTGATCCATCTTCAGTCCAAACATGCATATAAGCCACACAACAGTTCAAATTATTTATTTCCAGGTTCCAGTTCATTAATTATGAAAATACTTTAATTTTTATTTAATTTCCAAGAACATGTGACTTAGAATTTCAA
This sequence comes from Nicotiana noctiflora, assembly GCA_032618575.1. Taxonomy (NCBI): domain Eukaryota; kingdom Viridiplantae; phylum Streptophyta; class Magnoliopsida; order Solanales; family Solanaceae; genus Nicotiana; species Nicotiana noctiflora. The sequence continues at coordinate 29,416 of JASVEL010006446.1, forward strand.
CATGGTGATATCAAAACAGGACTGAGATCAGTGATTAAGCAAATAAAGTTATCACATATATAATTATCCCCTAGGGATACTACAAGTCGGAACAAGGCCCCAAACATAGCTTACAACCCACTACTATATCAAACACGGTGTGTGTTTCAACCACATATATCATGTTATTCATATTCGGGATAGACTAAGTCTCAATCTCCAGACACAATCAATCCCCCACCTGCCACGGGGTGCAGCCACGCCCTACTAGCGTCACAATGTGCTAAGCCGGGGTTTCTAACCCTCAGGCTACCATATACACTAACTACTCACCTCTAGCCGGCCGTGGACTCATCCGCGATGCCTTTTCCCTTTGAATTTGCCACCTCGTGCGTCGAATCTAGTCAAAACCACAGCAATTATATCAATACGGGTCAAAGAAACATAAGCCAATCTAATTTACTTGAAATACGCAATAATGCATCAAGCGGTAAAACTCGGACCCCGGGCCCACTTCTCGAAAAATTCCAAAATTCATACCAACGGATTGCTCGTCTTGCCACGAGTCTGTGCATTTAAAATTTATCAAAATTGGAGTTCGAATGGCCTTTCAAAAGTCAAAATTTCGTTTTCATAATCTAGGCCCTAATTCTTCACAATTTCTGCCCAAATTCATGAGTTTTGATGTTAATTCTAGCATACAATCGTGTTTTTGAGTCAAGAATCTTACCTCCAATTTTTCCCTGTTGATTTCTTTCTTCAAAGCTATAAATATGCTCTTAATGTTGTGCAAAAATGGAGTAAATAATGAAACCCTCGCGTCTTATATGGTTTATATGTGATTCTGTCCGACATCAAATTTACCTTACGCGATCGCGACTCCCCTCACGCGATCGCGATGCACAATATACAAGCCTTACGCGGTCGCGACTCCCTTCATGCGATAAAGTATCAAAAAAATCTCAGACCATATTTTCCTTCTACGCGATCGCGTAGACTCTCATGCGATCGCGATGGACAACTGGGTAACTCTACGCGATCGCGACCGTGTCTCTTGCGATCGCATTACTCCTGCTCCCAACCTTACGCGATCGCGTCCCTTGCTTTGCGATCGCGAAGGGTAAAATTATCGCCCTCTCTAGTACTCTACGCGATCGCATGCTCATTCGTGCGATCGCAGAGAGTAATCTGCTGCACTTATGACAACAAACCAGCTCTTTCCTTTGGCCAAGAATGGTCCGTTTGGACCCCCGGATTTGTCCCGAGGCCCCCGGGACCCCAACGAAAGCCACAAATACATCACATTACCTCATTCAAACTTGCTCGTAACATAAAAATACCATCGTAAACATCAAAATCACCAATTTCACAAGGATTCAAGCTTAAGTTTCTTTAAAACTTCCGAAACTAACATTTGATCCAAAACCCGACCTAAACACCCTTGAATGACCTGAAATTTTGTACGCATATCAAAAATCACCTAACGGAGCTACTGCAACTCTCGGAATTTCATTCCGAGCCTCGGATCAAAATCTCACCTACCGTTCGGATTTCATCAAAATTCAACCTTAGCCAATTCAAGCCTAAAACTACACCGGACCTCTGAATTCGATTTCGATTGCTCTACTAAGTCATAAATGATCCCCCGAAACTAGTCGAATCATCAGAATTCCACTCTGAGCTCACTAATTCATCGGTCAACATTCGGTTGACTTTTCCACCTTATTCTTCTCATAAAAAGGTTTATGGCCTCATTTCTATCTAAATTCCCTCCGATTTGCTTCTAACTTTCCAAACACATATAAGTTAGCATATTGAAATATTAAATGAAGAAAACGGGGCGATATCTCCCGTAACAACGGGTCGGGTCGGGTCATTACATTCTCCCCAACTTAAACAAACGCTCGTGTTCGAGCATACCCAGAGTTGTACTAGAAGCAATCCAATAGCTAAATGACCTTACCAAGCATATATTCGGGGTGGTACCACGTCACACTATCTATCATAAGTCTGATAACACAATATAGCTGAACTTCCATAGTCCATTTGAAATATAGACCACATTGCACTTTCCAAAATCATATACCAAATCCGACTCCCATGTCTATAATCAGAATACACCCGAACCAACTGTAACGGCCTATACTCGCCACTTCGGGTGAGATCTTATGGTGTAACCAAATACTAACTGAAAAACCCTTTTTCATTAGCTAAAGTCCTATTCCAATACCTTCATATCCTGCCCACGACAACTGAAACACGTGATATACCGAACTCATCTCTCAGGTCAACCATTCATGAATCCATTTCCCTTCTTAACTGATACCACAATAGATTTCGGAGCCAAACCTCGATATTACCTATCTAACCAGCTGAAATCACATATGCTCGCACTCATTAATGACTCCAGCGATCATTTCGATTATACACATCGCACTGGTGATATGACACCTCAACACCGGCCTAAGCCGCGATGAGCACAACACAAGCTCCAATAAGAAACGTCTGAACGTACTCAAATCATAACAACTAACTCTAACAAAAGAGCTGTAATTCAATTCCTCCGTACCATCATAACATAAAACTGAGATCCCATCTCGCATTATAGAAATAGAGTACCTGAATTCACCTCGAAAGGTCATAACATCATATAGCCTTGCCACAACTTATGATTCCATCCAAAAAACTATTACCCATGAAGCACCTCGAGTCATCTCATCATGCTCAAAATAGTCAGCCCTGCACAGATTTAGGTCTGAACTCAAGCAATCAATCACACATGCGGTTATACAATTAATATACGCGATCAAATCCTGAAATGACATAACCGATGTGCCATTCGCCGAGCGATACCCAACACTGACTTTCCTCAGAGACTAGGTAGTATTGTACACAAGGTAACATATAGAAAAACTATCCTCCATATCACACTGTTGCGGTGTGCAACCTGCTCAAAATAATGTACCCGTGGCAGCGTGCCACCCGATCCAGATACCATACCTGTGGCGGCGTGCCACCCGATCCAAATAACCCGTGGCGGCGTGCCACCTGATCCACACATAAATCTTGTAAAAGAAATGCACACCGAGTCAAATTGCTCATTACAATAAATATATATAGTCTCAAGCTCGGCCACATGAAACGCATCCGACAAAGTTCCCCAATACCTGAACTGAATCTATAGTAGAAACCTCTGCACTGATATCTGCCAAGAAAGCCCAACTGACAAAGCAATACCTACCAGCCGTCCTGGGTACAACTGCCATGTTGGAGCATACTCTGATGCACTCTGCTACGCAATTTGTGCCGTTTCCGACATAGTCCATATCACACTAGTCTAGACGACCTAACTTATGAAAACTAGTCTGAAATCAAGTTTCATAACCCAAATTCATCATATAAAGCTAAGAGAGAGCCACTAGGGCTTCCGATTTCCAATAATCGCTAAACGGTGCCGATACACACGATATACAACCACTGCATAGGCAGATTACGAGAACTTCTAGTCTCCATCACCTATATAGCACCTGAATCGCTATGCCTGATTCCACACTCCACTGTGCGAATACATAACCCACATCAAGCATACTTTCATACCACGAAAGTCATTCAGAAAGTTTTTCCTATGCCATCAACATCTCAATCATCACAATCGATCCAACAAGAGAATACCACCATACCACTAGATATTATCAGTTTACATCACCTTGTCCTTCTTGACCATATATCCTGCCAAATCACTAGAATAGCAGTACCATTTTTCCTTAATCACCAGAAAGATCGATTCTTAAATCACCTGCAGCTGCCCCCGCTCCTCAATAATTTTTAATGACTTCCCATATATTATGAACTTATCTCAAAACCTTGAACATGCCATTATCAACTTTCCATAACACATCGCATATACCATACCACACTAAGATAACATGGAATCTTCTATCCTTTTCCTACGCCGCAAACATCGACGCACTCAACTAGTCAAGGACTTTCATGATCCCATATAGAGGAAAACTCATTACACATTCCCAGCTTCGCATAACAACATGAAATACACTCATTTTCAAACCACGGTAAAACACATCACAAACTCTTTTCTTCCAATTCATTGTAAGTCTAACTGTCAGGACTGTGTCCTTCTACCCACATCGAGCTACGCAACTGCCGGCACTCAAGAGCTTTGTTGCACAATATCTGCAAGACTCATTACTTCGATCACATACCAGGAATTAATCGTATGCTTATCACACCATTTCAGTTTATCAACAAGTTGTTCCATTTACCCAATTTCCTTTCTGATTCATCTTTAATTTAATATTAGCCGTTACTGTAGCACCACAATATCTCAACTCACGTTACCACATGAGACTCGTACATAAGATCACACGGTCTAAAACCGATAGGCCACTGAATACTCTCTCAATGTTTCCCAGAAGTACCACATTCTACAATACTTATTTTGAAGAACTTCCTGCGATTTTGAATTCGTATCATTACCTTCCAATACAGATACATAGAATCCCATCATTCACATAACATAACACAAGTGTTGATCTCTTCTAACGAAACCATCGTCTTTAGCCATATACACAATCTTAATACACCTAACTATTACAAGCAAAATCTTGAACACCGGCAAACCATTCTCGGGCGTCATTCATCCTTATTTAGCTGTAATTCAACTGTCTTATTGAACATAACCACTCGTGCCTTGTTAGAACTCTGACACCAGAAGAACATGATTACATACAGATGCACTTAGCTATCTTTCTTTTCTATACACCGAACATTCTTTACCAACAACAGTTCAAATCATCCTAGTATTTCTCCACATCTACGAAGCACTATAACCTTTATCAGAATTTTCCCAACATACAAGAGACAAAACTAACATATCACACTACAGTGCAATCAGTTAATCAATAACAACCTCCCCAACTTGGCTCGGAGCTATACATAAAAGCACCTTTAGCCACTTATAGCATTCTTACTCAAATGATGCCACAATGTTATAGTGAGATTAATCTCAAGTCATTTACAAGCTTCGGTGGGGACTCGAATCATCAGAAATCTTAACTCTTTTGCAATCCTTGCATTTATACACACACCACAGTTAAGCCTACTCTCTTTAGGTGACAGAAATCCTTTCTAAGTCCCAAACTTTTCCAAAAATTTCGACAAAGTTTCCTTTGTAATTTGGCCTATCCACCTGCCAGAGAATCACTAACCCATCCTAACAATACGTCCATAACTCGACAAGACATCACAATGTATATCAACAACATTAATCTCAATACTACACGAGTTATATTATCAAAATTGATACATGGACATGCGCTGCACCTGCTCGAATCATAACATATATCAAATACCCTTCAATTACACATCAGAATACCCACATATTTTGCCTCAATCTAGTATTTCAGTACAACACCTTCCACCAGGATACACATAGCATAATCACTTTAGTCTTCCTGAGTCTAAACACGTTTTACTACACGTAAGGCACTTTACCTTCTAACTACGAGATATGATAAATATTCACCATTCCCATAGCTCGGGGCTACTCAACAGTTTACAATAAGGATCTAACACCTGACAGCTCGTACAGTATTAAGCTGCCATTTCCACAGTTAGGGACAATACCGATCACACGAAATTTCAATACCAGTTTGTAAAATCAGCATCGGGGTGCTCAAGTCATAGACAAAGATCTGGCCTCAAGTCCTCTCGACTGGCCCAACATGAACTCACGAAGATTATAACTTGTCCCTTGATCTGGGAACCACATGCCCTCAAGGCAATCATATTACAGAGCGCTCGATACGTACACAGACGTGTGGAAGGAATTTCAAAAATTATATCTCAAGCTGAATCAAGTACGCAAGATAAGAATTCGAAGAAATGTGAAGTGTTTTCCTATATGGTTTGCAGCCTCGCGAGGATAAGTACATGCGTCCCCGTACGATCCACGAGACTCTACCAACCGGCTCAAGACTCATGAGGCCTAGTAACCTAGGCTCTGATACCAACTTGTCACGACCCCAATCCCGTTCGTGATGGCGCCCAACACAAATGCTAGGAAAGCCCGACCATTTACACTCTCATCCCGATCATGAAGCTCAAATCAATTACCTGAATATTATTATCAAAAATAAAAATAAACCGAATAATCACCCAAAGATCTAGGGTCACGAGTCTAGAGCCTCTAAACATGATCGGATAACAATATCCGAACAACATACTCAAATCTTAATAATATATATATATAAGGAAAACTGGAATAAGAAGAGAAGCCAGGTCCTGCGAACACCGGCAGCTACCTCAGCAACTCGGATAAACACTTATAAAAGCTGAAGTGCTCGTCTATCCCTCCTGTGTACCTAAATCTGCACACAAAGGTGTAGGGAGTAGGGGTGAGTACTAAGTACTCAGTGAGTAATAAGTATATATCAATAGATCAAAGCAAGAAATCCACAGGATACCATAGAGTAAAGCTAAACTACAGTCCGATTCCTCCTACGAACAAGCAACAACAGTACATTACAATTATCGCAGATAATTCACAGGCAAAGATGCAATGCAATGCACATAATCGCTACGGCGTCTAGCCCGATCCATTTAACGTCGACGGCACTCACTGGGGGTGTGTACAGACTCCGGAGGGGCTTCTACAGCCCAAGCGCAATAATACATCGGCGTGCAGTCCGATCCTCATATCATCTGTTGTGGCGTGCAGCCCGATCATCATATCAACTGCTGCGGCGTGCAGCCCGATCCATCTTCAGTTCAAACATGCATATAAGCTACACAATAGTTCAAATTATTTATTTCTAGGTTCCAGTTCATTAATTATGAAAATACTTTAATTTTTATTTAATTTTCCAAGAACAGGTGACTTAGAATTTCAACATAGTGATATCAAAATAGGACTGGGATCAGTGTTTAAGAAAATAGAGCTATCACATATATAACTATCCCCTAGGGATACTACAGGTCGGCACAAGGCCCCAAACATGGCTTACAACCCACCACTATATCAAACACGGTGTGTGTTTCAACCACATATATCATGTTATTCATATTTAGGATGGACTAAGTCTCAATCCCCAGTCACAATCAATCCTGCACCTGCCACGGGGTGCGAGCCACGCCCTACTAGCATCACAATGTGCTAAGCCGGGGTTTCGAACCCTCAGGCTACCATATACACTAACTACTCAACTCTAGCCGACCTTGGACTCATCCGCGATGCCTTTCCCCTTGAATTTGCTGCCTCGTGCATCGAATCTAGTAAAAAACACAGCAGTTATATCAATACGGGTCAAAGAAACATAACCTAATCTAATTTACTTGAAATACGCAATAATGCATCAAGTTGGTAAAACCCGGACACCGGGCCCGCTTCTCGAAAAATTCTAAAATTCATACCAACGGATTCCTCGTCTCTCCACGAGTCTGTGCATATAAAATTTATTGAAATCGAAGTTCGAATGGCCTTTCAAAAGTCAAAAGTTCATTTTCATAATCTAGGCCTTAATTCTTCACAATTTGTGCCCAAATTCATGAGTTTTGATGTTAATTCTAGCATACAATCGTGTTTTTGAGTCAAGAATCTTACCTCCAATATTTCCCCATTGATTTCTCTCTTCAAAGCTATCAATTTGCTCTCAATGCGGTGCAAAAACGGAGTAAATAATGAAACCCTCGCGTCTGATACGGTTTATATTTGATTATGTCCGACATCAAATTTACCTTACGCGATCGCAACTCCCCTCACGCGATCACGATGCACAATTTACAGGCCTCACACGATCGTGACTCCCTTCATGCGATCGCGTATCACAAAAATCGTAGACCATATATTCCTTCTATGCGATCGCGTAGACTCTCATGCGATCGTAATGGACAACTGGGTAACTCTACGTGATCGCGACCGTGTCTCCTGCGATCGCATTGCTCCTGCTCCTGACCTTACGCGATCGCGTCCCCCGCTTTGCGATCGCGAAGGGTAAAATTCACGCCCTTTCCAGTACTATACGCGATCGCATGCTCGTTAGTGCAATCGCAGAGAGTAAATGTCTGATGCACTTATGACAGCAAACTAGCTCTTTCCTTGGGCCAAGAATGGTCCGTTTGGACCCCCGAATTCATCCCGAGGCCCCCGAGACTCCAATGAAAGACAAAAATACATCACATTACCTCATTCAAACTTGCTCGTAACATAAAAAATACCACCGTAAACATCAAAATCACCAATTCTACATGGATTCAAGCGTAAGTTTCTTTAAAACTTCCGAAACTAACATTCGATCCAAAACCCGACCTAAACACCTCTGAATGACCTGAAATTTTGCACGTATATCCAAAATCCCCTAACGGAGCTAGTGCAACTCTAGGAATTTCATTCCAAGCCCCAGATCAAAATCTCATCTACCGTTCGGATATCATCAAAATTCAACCTTAGCCAATTCAAGCATAAAACTACATCGGACCTCCGAATTCGATTCCGATTGCTCTCCTAAGTCATAAATGATCCCCCGAAAGTAGTCGAATCATCAGAATTCCATTCCAAGCTGACTAATATTGTTCAACATTCGGTTGACTTTTCCACCCTATTCTTCTCAAACAGAGGTTTATGGCCTCATTTCTATCTAAATTCACTCCGATTTGCTTCTAACTTTCCAAACAAATATAAGTTAGCATATTGAAGTATTAAATGAATAAAACGGGGCAATAACTCCCGTAACGACGGGTCAGGTCGTTACAGTTAGTGAGCCTAAAAAGGGGTTACGATCTGGGGTTATATTTTGAGAGTTACAATTCGAAGGGATTCCACACATTATAGTTCTAGAGTTTAGAGATTTGGAGTTCTGAAATATACTAAGGGTTATAGAAGCTGATTAACTTGAGTGCTATTTTTGGGGATTTCTGCGGGGTCGACTCTTCATCAATTCATCTTGACTTTGTTGGATTCCTTGATTCTACTTGGGTTGATTCGCTGGATTCTGTATTTAGGGTTTTGTTAGCTGCTTTACTGTGATCAACTTGTCTTGTTATTGTTGATGTATTACTACTATCAGTTGCTGACTATTCTTCTTCTCCAAAGCTCTAGACTCATTGATTTGTTTTGAACCAGATACACATCTATTTTCTGGAGATATAATCGAGATTATGACAAAGAAATGAAGTTTAATTAATTTTCAATGATGTCATTTCTATTTCTTCTATCATAGCTGTAATTAATTCGTAGATCCTTTTCTAATTCATTAGGAATGGTTGTAATAGTTAACAACTCTACGAATATGATCTAGATTAGAGTAGAAGTAGTTAATGTTTGTAGTTAGATGTAAATTTGTAATTAGCTATGGTTTATCACTTAATTCAAAACCAAAACAGGATAATATAAAGTAAATACAACTAGGTAAATCAATATAATTCTGAAATTGGACATATAAACTGGTATCTAGCTACTCTTGTTAGTTAAACTCTAGATTTAGATCAATTTAATCTAAAAGGAAATGAGTGGTTTAAGTTTAAACTGTATTATCGTCTAGCTTCACTTAAAAATGGCTTATCTACAGATTTGTTTTAGACTTCTGTGACTGTTAATAACTCAATCATGTTCAGTAATGTTACCACATTGTTTTCCCTTAGTTAAAATAAGTGATAAAATAAGTCTTGCAACTAGAATTGTGATAATTACTCGAGTATCTAGATCTGACATATAGAATAATAGTACTAACACAAAATTTCTGTCTTAGAATGTTCAGTTAGTTATTAGGATATGAAATTAGTAGTGATTGAGATGTAATTTGATACCTCCTAAAATAATGTGATTTTTACTTATTTTCTCTATCATTTGAACAACATTTGCTCAAACACTGTTTTGAAGTTGCTAGCTTGTTCTTTATTTCGTTCATATACTC
>JASVEL010006447.1:0-143733 GCA_032618575.1 Nicotiana noctiflora
ATGTATGGTTTAGCTCAACACCAGTAAAAATTAATCGCTGAAATGTGGACCCCTCAAGGCTGGGATCTGATACTTAGAAGAAGGCTGAATGACTGGGAGCTGACGAGGTTGATGGAATTTACACGTAATTGGAAGCATTCAAATGCCTTCATAATAATAGGGATGCCCTATGGTGGAAGGGCCACAACAGAGGAATCTACAAGGTGAATGAGGCTTACAAGATGGTTAATCATACTAAAGTACAGATCACTAACTAGCCATGAAAACACATGTGGAAAGTTAAGATACCTTACAAGGTATCTTGTTTCACTTGGTTACTTGCAAAGAAGGCAGTTTTGACCCAAGATAATCTTATGAAGAGAGGGATCCCACTGTGCTCTAGGTGTTTTTTATGTGGGGAAATAGTTGAGACATTACCATCTATTTCTATACTGCATGATCACATATATATCCATTAACCTCAGAGGTATTTCATGGATAGTGCCATCTAAGATTACTAAAGTGCTCACTAGTTGGGATGAAGCTGGAACTGGAGCTGAAAGGAGAGATAGATGGAGGACTGTCCCCGCATGTATATGATGGACAATATGGAAGGATAGAAACTCTAGATGTTTTGATGGATAGTAATAATTCAATACAGAATATCAAAATGAATTGCGTCCTACTTTTTTATTTTTGTTGTAAACAAAAGTGGCCAGAAGATACTATATCAATCCTAGAAGTCCTACAATACTGCTAGGATTGTAGCTCAGGTGTCTATCCTTTTGCATATTGTAAATATGGTTCGACACAACCTATGTACTCTTATATATCAATACACACAAATGTTACCTTCTCAAAAAAAGGAGGAGATCTATCTTCCATTGAAGAGAATAAGAATGAGATGAGACTACTGGTGGGTGAGAGATTGAGGGTGGGCAGCTTTTTTAGGGGTCCTCAGCTAAAGCTTTTGGTTACGGATAGGAGAAATTTGAGTGGAGAGAGAAAAATAATGCAAAGCTTATTTTATGGCTTAAGGGTACGAGGTAACCATAAATAAATATTTGGCTATAAAAAATCAAAAGGTAACTATGGAATATAATTTTTTAGAAAAGTATTTATTTAAAATAATAAGGTATCAATATTTGTTATAGGAGGTAACCATTCCTTTTTATTTCTATGGAGCAGGTGGACATTGCAGTCACTTTTTAAAATTTTATTTCAAATTTAATAAGTTTTGGCCAAACTATACTGGAAATTAGATTAAAGTAAAGTTGAAGTCAATATTAACTTGATCAAGAGGATGATTTCAAGTAATAAATTTGATCTAAGTATGGTACTTTTCGAAATTAGATGAAGTTAAGTTTGTCCAGTGAATGAGAAATTTATCCAACTTATCATGTTCACTAAGCTTCTTAAGCCGAGGGTCTATCGGAAACAATATCTCTGCCCTTCCAAGGTGGGGGTAAGGCTGCGTACATCCTACCCTCCCCAGATCCCACTTGGAGATTACATTTGGGTTGTTGTTGTTGTATCCAGTTCACTAAGCTAGGTTGGAAACAAACAACTCATTTGCCAAATCATGAACCAATTTACATAATAAACACAACTGTTATCTCATTTCATATGCAATCACAAGTACATAAGCAGACTGTATTACTACTAGACTAGCAACTACTACTTACCATATCATAGTTTTATTCAAACACAAACACTGAAGAAAACATTACCACACTCGCGAAGTAGAAAATAAAAGATATGATGTGCTCGATTATCGTTGCAGCAGAAACCATCTTCAATAAGTCAAGTAATATCCCTGCATTTCTCTAAGGCACAAATGCACCGTTGTACTTTTTCACAGCCTCTCTGCTATCAAGTGTTCCATTGTATTTCATATGTGCTGGTGACACTGGTTTTAAGTTGGCATACCTTTTCTTGGCTTCACTGCTATTAATGGCTTCTTTTAATGGGACAATTGAACCATAGCGTGGTTCCTCATATGGAGATGGAAAAGGCTTACCACCCTGGATTTTGTCGGGGTAACGGTCTTCCATTTGGGGACTGTAGTGTTCCTTTTGTGGAGAAGACGGGGTAAATGATGGTTTCCAACCTCGTGTTTCATGATCAGGGTAGCTTTGTTTCATTTCAGGTGTTGAATGTGATGTTGGAGGGTGTGGTTGTTGCTTACCAGCAGGGGAAAACAGAGGTTTCCCACCTTGTGGTTTATTCGAGTAACTTTCTTTATTTTGAGGTGCTAGATAATATGGTTGTTGTGCAGAACCGGTGGAAAAATGAGGGTTTGCATCGTGTGCTGTCTCAGGGTAACTTTCTTTTCTTTGATGCATTGGACTTGAAGTTGGTAAGGGTGATTGTTGTGTATTACCAGGGGAAAATAGTGGCTTTGCGCCATGCGCTGTTTCAGGGTAACTTTCTTTCCTTTGAGACTGTGGGTTTGAAGTTGGTAAATGTGGTTGTTGTGTATAACCAGGGGAAAACAGAGGCTTTGTGCCATGAGCTGTTTCAGGGTAACTTTCTTTCCTTTGAGACTGTGGGTTTGAAGTTGGTAAATGTGGTTGTTGTGTATAACCAGGGGAAAACAGAGGCTTTGCACCGTGCGCTGTTTCAGGGTAACTTTCTTTCCTTTGAGGCTGTATGTTTGAAGTTGGTAAATGTGGTTGTGTATAACCAGGGGAAAACAGAGGCTTTGCGCCATGCGCTGTTTCAGGGTAGCTTTCTTTCCTTTGAGGCTGTGGGTTTGAAGTTGGTACATGTGGCAGTTGTGTATAACCAGGGGAAAACAGAGGCTTCATTCCTTTTGTTGGTTCCGGGTAACTTTCTTTCCTTTCGATTGTCGGATTAGATGCTGGATAATAGGATGGTTGTGTAGAAACAGGTGAAGCCAGAGGCTTTCCACCTTGAGTTCTCTCGGGATAACTCTCTTTTCTATGTGGAGGTGAGTAAGATGCTGGAAAATGTGATTGTGTTGCATAAGTAGGAGAAGCCAAAGTGTTATTACCTTCCTCAAGGATCTTCATAGCAGTGCCAATATCATTTGTGGCCTGGCTAAGTGGAGGGCTAGTTGTTTTGTAACCTCCATTGAATATTGGTTTGCCATAATCATCTTGGTTGTTGCTATATGGGCTTGTTCCTCTTGATCTAGGTGGTGAATCCCATTTGTTGTCGACTCCATAGTCCTTGAAATGGCCAGCCTTGGGAGAATCCGCGGAGTGAGTGAAGCTAGGCTTTTCATAACCATCTTTCCTGTACGAAAATGGACTTGATCCTCGATTATCTTGAAGGTGCAATCCTTCAAACTTATTGCGAAGAGGGCTCCCACTAAAATCGCGATGCTCACTATACTTGGGAGAGTCATCATCTTCACTCCTCCAACTAGGCTTAGTGCTCCACTTTGGAGAGCTCAAGAGAGTGGGATGAGTAGGTCGACTAGCTTCATTATGAACTTTATCAAAGAAGTCATGGACCTTCTTAGGACTATGATTGTCCCATTCGTCGTGCACATTGTACTCGTCTACAAGACCTCCCGAATCATAACTATGGCGAACTTCAACAATTCTTTGAGCTCTCACCACATAGCCCTTGACTCCACCAATGATAACAGGGCGATGGACATGATCAGGGTAGTCACTTACAGTAGTAATTGGCTTCCCCCAATCATCTTTGTATGTTTGCACCTCCTTATAGGTGTTAAAACCTCCACCCTTACCATAACCAGCCATAAAATACTATTTAGACTATAGCTGATTCCTTAGTTTTTTTTTCCTTCTTTGGTTTAATTTAAACCAAGTTGAAGTTTCTCCTTATATAGAAAAGTAGAGTCATGTTGCATGTGTATACATTTTCTTCTTTATTCTGTATCTACTGTTATATCTTTGGATTCTCTTAGCTTTGTCAATAATGTGAAAGAACCAAATTCTCCTACTTTGCCTGGCTATTAGGTTTTCATTTCCCATTGGTGGATTTTCATAAGGCCAAGAAGGAAACAGGTAACAAGAGATTTTTTTGTGAGAATAGTTCAGGGTATAAGAGATAAATGTGAATATTTCACTCATCAAGTAAAGAATAAGATTACTCCAATTTTAGCCTCCAAGAATTAGAACAAACTACTAGATAAGGATATTTGCTATTGGAATAGAATCTCTTACTTTTACTTGAAGTGAACTTCAGTAAACCTCTATTCCATGGAATTTAACTTTAATATTTTGTTTCCTTTTTATCACATTTTCTGTGGCACACTACAAAAGGAACATGTTACTTGTCCATCGGCTTCTACAGGAAACCAAATAAGTAAACTGAAATCAATATGAACGGAACAAAACATTCAATTCTAATATTTTATGTGGCGCTATTTTCTTATTAGTAACGACAACAATAACAATAACAAACTCAGTGTAATCTCACAAGTAGAGTCTGGAGAGGATAATGTTTATGCTGACCTTACCCACTATCTTATGAAGATAAAAATGTTATTTCCGGTAGACTCTCAGCTCAAGGAATAGTGAAAATAAAGCAACAACAAGGTAACAGGGTAACAAGAGCGAATGACACAACATGTACTAATAACGAACTAGGAATAAAGAAAATACAACAATATTTCCTTATTAGTATGTTCCAAAAAGAATTGGCACCTCTCTATATTTGGAAATAATTTAACTTTGAACTTCTCATTTCACCCTTAACAACATGCTTTTATTGCCACAAAATCTTAACGACAAGTTCCAAAAGTCTTTAGTTCTTTCTTTCTTTAACTCTGTGTTCCGTCAACCTTCATTATATTGGAAGGAGGAATCTATATCTATATCTATATTCTATATATAATTAAAAGGAAGAAAGTCTAGCCTAGAATTATGACAAGTGGCAGCGTAGGAGAATGTCAAGTGTTAGTTTTTAGGACAAAATTTAGTTAATAAGTCAATAGTTAGTTATTAGTTATTTATTTTTAATTTAAATTAAAATATTTAAATATCTACTATTGGAAAGGAGTAGTTATTTACTCAATTCAAATAAGTAATTAATAATTAGGAAATTACTATTAGAAATAAAAATTCTCATAATCTTCATATATATATATATATATATATATATATATATATATATATATATATATATATAAAAGCCAAAGACAAAAGCTTCTCATGAAGCCAAGTGTCAAAGCAAGGAATTAATGTATGGCTCATTAGGACATTGCTCCTAATTTATAGGAAGTACAAAATAATCAATTACAAATTTATTTTAATTAGGATTAGGAGGAATACTAAATTTTATTTATTTTTATTTTTTTAAGAAAAAAAAATGATTCCATTCCTTGTAAACTGTCACTTTTCTTCTTAATTTTTACAAATTAAAAAATAACCAAATGCAATTACATTTTGATTAGGATTATGATAGGAACTGTAATTTAATTTATTTTAAATAAAAAAACTACCCATTCCTTCAAAACCATCAGTTTTCTTCCAAATTTATAGGAATTTCTTCCAAATTTATAGGAAGTTAAAAAAGGAGTTACAAATTTATTTTTATTAGGATTAGGATATGAAGAATAGTTTTAAAAAAAATGTAATTAAAACGGTTATATTTGCCTTATAACTGTCACTTTTTTCCAAATTTATATGAAGTAAAAAATAGGAGTTACAATTTTATTTTGAGTATTATTAGGATAGGAAGATTATATTTATTTTTAAAAAAAATATTCATATTCTTAGATGAATATATTCGATTTATATATATTCGATTTCTTTTAATTTAGATGTAATTTATAGTAGTATTTTTCTTGGTATAATTTAAACTTTAGTGTAAATATTGAGTTTTCTTATTTACATAGTTTCTTTAAGTCTTAAAGTAAGTTGGTATATATATGTGTGTGTGTGTATTTTTTTTATCTTCTTTTATTTAATAAAAAAAGGTTTTAGAAAAAGTTAAATAAATATATATAGAGTTAAAAAAATAAAAATAAAAATTAAATAAATAAAACCACCCATCTTCCCCACTTCCCCATTTCACTCATGCCTTACCCCCACTTTCTCACACCCAACTTCGTCACTTTCCCACATCACGCATGCCTTTCCCTCACTCACATCACACACCTAACAATAACTTCACACTCCCTCCACACATCTACACATAATAACCAACACATCCACATATTCTATAAATATAGGACACACACAGAGATGAAAGGAGGGGGGAGCAGTTTGATTCTCTCGGCGGTTCCGTTCTCGGAAGTTCCATTTCGACATTAGCTTCTAAGCTTCTTCTTTGCATCACTCAATTGAGATCTGAAGTGTTTCAGATTCGGATATGCGTATGCATGCTCGCTTTGAAGTTGAGTCATTGCGTTTTCATTGTTGACGTGTTGTTTTTATTACTAGATTTTCCACGTTATTTCAGACCTTATGTGGTCATTTTTCTATCGATTTTTGATTTGAGCCTTTGAGGTACTCCATACTCATATATGACCCTTTATCGAATTCATAATTAAAATCTGAATTTATTCGTGTTATAGGTTTTTTTTGAATTTACGGAGCCATCATGTTTAGCTATTAAATTTGTTTATTGATTTTCTCTTTGTTATTTACTACTCTATGTATGATTAAAAGGCCAATTGTTTCAATTGTTGAACTTTTGATATGGGTTTGAATTTGCTGAAACAATGTTGCTAAATGATAGTTTAAGTATCACATATTAAAAGCCAAAGACAAAAGCTTCTCATGAAGCCAAGTGTCAAAGCAAGGAATTAACACGTGGATCGTTAGGATATTGTTCCTAATTTATAGGAAGTACAAAAAACCAATTACAAATTTATTTTAATTAGGATTAGGAGGAAGACTAAATTTTGTTTAAAAAAACGGATTCCATTCCCTGCAAAATCGTCATTTTTTTTCTTAATTTTTACGAATTAAAAAATAACCAAATACAATTACATTTTGATTATGATTATGATAGGAACTGTAATTTAATTTATTTTAAATCAAAAAACTACCGATTCCTTCATAACCATCAGTTTTCTTCCAAATTTATAGGAATTTCTTCCAAATTTATAGGAAGTTAAAAAAAAGGAGTTACAAATTTATTTTTATTAGGATTAGGGTATGAAGAATATATTTTTTTTAAATGTAATTAAAAACGGTTAAATTTGCCTTATAACCGTCACTTTTTTCAAATTTATATGAAGTAAAAAATAGGAATTATAATTTTATTTTGAGTATTATTAGGATAGGAAGATTATATTTATTTAAAAAAAACGTAAACGCTTCATTAGCCTTCATAACCGTGACCTTTGAATTACTTCTGTATTATACTGAGTTTTTCATTTAATTATTTAATTTGTTGTAAGGTGAAATAAAATTAAAATCAAAACCCTTCCTAACCCTGACTTGTAACTGCCTTTCCATCTTCCCTAAGTAAACCTAAATTAACGCTGGAAAAATACCATACCTTCAACCCACTTTCCCATGAATTTCATTGCCTCAACTATGATTTACACGTCTGTGTTGCAACTGTACAAACGTGGAAATACTTATATCTTCCACAACTACACAACCTTCAATCCTAATGTTCATTCTTATATAAAGATTGATACAAAACTTACGTCCTATGTAAAAGATGAATACTCACATTGACTTCATCAATGATATAACTATTTGATGCAATGGAAGTTAAAAGTTCGTGTTCTCAGTTTGTGGGAAGTACCAGATCGTTTTAATCCTGGCACTATTTTCTCGATTGAATTGGTTCTACAAGATGAAAATGCATTTTAATTATTTTTTTACCTTACTAATTCGGGTTCATTTATATTGCTCATCCAAATTGTTATATCATTATATCATACAAGTTATTGTTGAAAATAAGTTATCTGATATATTTTGTTTCACTTATTATTTGCTCCTCGAATTTCCGTTTCTTTCTCTTTGACGCAAACATAGGTACTTGATTATTGTTTAGTACTCATTCTGAAATCTTTAATTTTACAATTTTCTTTCTCATGAAAGGATATTAACTGCAACACCTATTTGTGTTCATTACAAGAGTGTAACTTCTGATAGAATGGAAAATCAAGTGTATTTTTTTGGATGAGAACAAAAAAAAAGGATTACTACAACATCTATATATATTTTGTTGGAGATTACCATACATCTTAAGTAGCTTCACATGTTTTCCGACCTTTCTTCAAATGCTAATATAATGCAATTCATTCTTATGTACCAACCTATATTACTCTCAACAAAATTCATCTTTTAATTTTAGAATAACTCCTTCTGTATTCGATCGCTAATTCTAATTGCAATACACATAATTTTATTATTTCTTTAAACTCTTCTTTTTTTAAAATTAATCCGCGCATCGCGCGGGTACTATATTAGTATGTATTAAAAAGAGAATCTGGTGCAAACTTATCTGGATGAGACAATGAACCATAAAGTTTTTCTGCATGTGATATCCACACACTCAGCTCCTAAGTCCAAACAACCTGTGATAACCAACAAATAGTCCGAAATCCGAATATTATTATGCTTCCTAAGGACGGTATATTATCCTCATGCTAATGTTGGAACTGACCCCAAAAAGATGTGGTCATTTTAAGTACATCTATAACGATCAGATTTATGTCCCTTCGCTAAAAATGGTAGCTGAAAGTCAAATTTCTTGTAGTGGATCAGCTGCAGTTGATGCACATTTCTGATGTTAACATGGAAAAGTAACTGCAGTTGAGTTTTCATATTGGAGCCTAGTTAGTTGCAAATTGAACTAAAGCAGGATCAAAGTGGTACTTAATCTCATGACCCTCAAGATCATAGGTGCAAGAAAATAGCTAGCCTGGTGCACTAAGCTCCCGCTATGCATAGGGTCCGAGGAACGACCGGACCACAAGGGTCTAATTGTACGCAGTCTTACCCTGCATTTCTACAAGAGGCTACTTCCATGGATTGAACCAGTGACCTCCTGATCACATGGCAACAGCTTTACCAGTTACACTAAGGTTCCATTTCTCAAGATCATAGGTGCAATGTGTACATAATCTTTGACAATTAGAACAATATCAGCGGAAAAAATTAAAAATTGTTTCTGCTTGATCAATCCTTAGTCATTGGTGGAAAGCTTGCTCATATTGGGATATACTTAGTGGGAGAAAAATTTGATACACAACATAAAATTGAACCATGAATACGTATACATCATCTACTATAAAAATAAATCTAAATTCTAACTCATCACCTAATAATCAAATGTTGGGACATCATCAAAAGTAGCAGAAAATGCTCTATATGTGGTCCTATCAATGACGCTTCTGTAAGGATCCTCCTCTCTTTTCTTAAGCAAATAATTCATGCTATTTTGAACTTCAGATTTTATATGCAAGTACAATTCTCTTGCTTTCTCTCTGTCTTTCAACAAGTCCTGCCTTCCCTTTGTATGAATAGGTTTTCCAAACAAGTAGTAAAAACGACCAGGTACCTTAGGTAAAATGCCCGGGAGATACAACGTTTGGTTGGCAACCTCCCCAGTCATGTCCCTCCTACAGAAAGATTTTATAGAACAGTTAAGAGGATATAACAACAAATAGTTCAGAATGAAAGAAGCAAGAGAGGTAGGAGCAAATACTAGGAAACGAGACAAAAATAATAGGGAACCATGAATGAACCTGACTGTTACACCCATCCTTGCTGCCACTTCGTTGTCACGCCTTATTTGATCACTCAGTATAGGAATCTTTTTTAGGTCATCATAGTCGAGAACTAACTGCAATCAGAACAGCTAAGATCAGGCAAGAATATGTTGAGAAATGGTACATAACTGGTTCCAATTCCAAGAATGAACAAGCCTTCCTTGTTCTACTCCTATTTCTACAGAGTTAAATCTCTTTCAAGATTAATTTATTCGAAAATGCAATATACCAAAGAGAAAATAACTCGCTGCAACTTCCAAATTGAAATGAGACTAGCTAACAAATACGTGACCGAAGCTTTTAAGGGAAATACTATCAAGGAACCAAAAAGCATCATTATTTCTTAAGACAGCATAAACAAACCTGTGCTATATCATCTTCCCCAACAACGCCAAATGGCACAATTGTCGCACCAAATCTTGCAGCCATTCTGATGAATTCTGGTTGGTCAGGCCAAATCACCTTGTACTCTTCTCCCTATCACAAATACAAAACCATCAACATAGGAAATAACATCACAAAGAAAAACCCTAACTTGATGACAATGAGGTTATTGTTATTTTCTTGTCATTTCGATGAGGTACATTAGAAGACAGCCAGTCACCAGTCTTTCTCTTCAACTTACCTTTGTGAATAGCAGTTACAGAAAAGCACAGAAAATTATATTAAATCCACTTTGAAGCAAACATTTCCAAAAGAAAAGGTGATATTCTCACTTTGTTATTGGGAATACCAGTTGTAACATACCCCTAAAAGAGACTATGACTACATAAGCTCTGTCGAAGTTCAAGAATATAAGGTGCTTGCTGTTATGTTAGAAGTAAACTGTTAATAGTTAAAATGATAAGAGTTAGAATACTTCAAGATTCAATTCTTAAGTAAGATATATCACACAATGGACAAATATTATGTGTATAGAGGCTGATACTTAAAGCGTGTCATGTATTCATGATATCGTCAATTATTTGATACGTTAAGTCTCTTCTCTTATTTTCCAGCAAGAAAGCACTGCTTTGTTATTTTTCCGTTGCTAGATGTCTTCATCAAATTCACAAGCAAAATGAGCTTTAATTGCTCATTAACGTCACTGACATCATAAATAATTTTTTATATTCCAGTTAATTAGCGTCCTCTTTTACCCCTTGACATTCCAGTGTATGGAACAAATGAGAAGTAACAGACAACCTAAATCTCTAAAACTTTTCCAATATGTCCAGTTATATCTCAACTAACTTGATGGGAAGTTCAGCCAAGTTATAACTTATAAGAATCATGAACTAACACAATATGCATTTTAATTAAATAACACATAAGAGACATTTATACACATGCAGAAATGTAGTTTTCTGGAATCAATTTCACCATTTAACAACTATGAAATGTTCTATAAAAAGACGCACTAACTAGACAAGTGTATATCATAGTGGTTAGCTTGCCACCAAATGGAGACCACTGGCTAAGGTTAATAATTGCAAAACTCTTAGAATCTTCTCCGTGAGTATTTCTATTCAGCACTGGCCTTACTTTCAGCTAACGGTACTTTTGAAGTGAGTTATTTTAGCTCTGGCCATCTTTATGGTTTTAGGCATATATGAGGGGTATACTCCCCCATGAATCCACTATTCATTAAATTCCTCTAGTTACAGAAGAAAATGTATCTGCAAGCAGAGAATTCCAGTATTAAGTACCAGTAATTCACATGCTAGCGTAAAGGTAAGGAACTGGAGTAAAGAATGATTTTAAAGTGGATAACAACTTTACCAGACTTGTAGGAGAAGGCATGAACAGCAACAGTACAAGGCTTCCCATTTAAGAATAATATAGAAAATGGAATTAACCAAGGGAAGATTATGACGTACCTTACGATGTAAGGCCTCACGGGCACCACCAGGATACAGCAGAACATGTGACTTTGTTGCAAGCAACTTAAAAAAGTTGCTGGCACTGACAGGCGTAGCTCCATATAGTCTCAGCATATCAAAGATTGAACTTTCGTTAGTTTCACTCTCAATCAGCTGCGTGAACAATGTTGGATGTGCTATACCACGAAGTAAAATTTTCTTCTGCCTTAAATATTCTTCAACAAGAGGGATTACTTCTAAACCCATAAGCATGTGGTAACCAACCAACAATACAGGGCCTTCACATGGGACCCCTGCTAGACCTCTTACAATTTTCCCATTTTCCATTGTGGACAACATAACTGAACCAGTAAAATTGAGATACCATCTGCAATATCATTTTGCATAATATTAGCCGCAAGGTGCAAGATATTAACACACATGGATTATAAATCAAAAAGGTAGCTGAAAATTTGTTAGTTTGATTGGCGTATTAAAGAAAAAAAGAAAGACTAATGCAATTCGGTTATAGCTCTATGACCAACACCTTCCTAGAAAATAAATTGCTCCAACTTCAATTACCTTCTTACAGGTTTGACCAAATAAAGGAGCATGAGCTTTTGCATAATGATAGTTTCGTCCCAAAGTGATGGACGTTATAGGTTCAGAATTCAATTAAGCACTCTCATCAAGGGTCAGACTCCTTACTCCTAGCAGGGCTGTAGTTAAAACTTTATACATGATGTCTTATCATTTTCTAAAGGCGATTAGGTAATAAACTTGTGTCAACATGAAATTGTGTTCTTTTTACACCCTTGCCATGTTGATTATTTCCTTTTTGCATTTATATTACTGTTAGGAATTAAAGAATACACTACATAACTAGATGGAATATGCACGAAATGAAGACCGTACATCTGAACAAATATTGTCATGTTACTTTCTCTCATTAGCAAAATTCCAAATTATATCACATAGAGCGTTCTCAGCGAAACTTGATTATCTTTTGCATAACTAAATCACATATACTTTGCCCAACACTTTCAGAGTATTTCATCCAAAACAACAAATCTGCAAGGAGGAATCGACAAGCTTGGTCACAAGTAGAGAATGAAACAAAGTGGCAAAACCATGAGCAGGTTGAAGAGGAGAAAAACGGGAACAAAATATAAAAATTACTGAAGGTGCAAATGGCAGGATTGCCAAAGATCATTCAAATACTTCTAATGGCTATGTCAGTCATTTATGTCTATCAGTGCTGCAGCAAGTGCCGACAAAGAATTGCTACATGAACAAAGTGACAGTCAACTGAGCAGAGATGAGATAGTTGAAAGAAATTAAACCGTGTTCAAGTCAATAGATACTTATTGCTGCATCGACACAAGTAGGACATGCATATGCTTCACTTGGACATACAGATACACATGGAGATAGAGAGACTCGTGAAAGAGGAAGAACACACATAAAGAAGCAAATATGTGCTTTATACGTGCGGAAACAGGTAATCATTGATGTAGATACTGCTCACTAACGGCTTAACTATGGTGGTAACTTTTTCCAGATACATACATTTTATAGGATTAAATGGAGGAGGACTTTATCTGTTTGGTTTTTACCATGCTGTTTTAGTATGTCAATGGAGCTTTCAACTAGTTCAATCACCGCTTCCTCTAACCCGCATGGACATTCCATGATGGTCTATCAGTGAAGATTTTGGTCAATCTCTAGATTCAAGTTGACTCAACCTTCCTTATATTGCAGCAGAGATTTCCTATCTCCTTTTCCCCTTGAAGTTTAACGACCTTACAGAAATCACAGTCAACCAAAGTCTGGTCTTGCATTGTGGAACTTTGCTAGGCAGTGACTATTTTATTGTTCTAAATGCAAGTCAGCATAGAAATTCATCACAGATTGTTAAATATATATTTGCTTCTCCACGTCTTTATCGATAAAGGGTAACAAATAGAGGTTACTTGAATATTTTGTCAAAAGTAGGTGTGGTTCACAATTAGTCATATAATTTAAATTAATGTTAAGCTGTAGTTCAAATCAGCCCTCATTTGTATCACATATGCTCGACTACACAAATATATGTACTCTACTACAGACCGCACAGGGAAAGAAAAGATCATGCAAACAAGTGGGAAAAAGAACAACGAGAAACAAGGAAGAACTACTGGGAAACACAGAAAAAGGAAAAAAGGGATAAGATTATGCTCGATGATATGCTACAACCAAGTATTTGCCTGATGCACCTTATGCTCAAATAGTCAATTACCTAAAGTCCTGGACTGCTTTCTTGAACTCTGACATACTAGGAGGCAGAAAATCCATGACATAATCATGCCTTTTAGAATGACGATATTTACTAGTACCTTTGATGATGGATAGCAGATTAATACCATCTTCCTGCACAATTTAAACTGCAGTCAACCAACTGCTTCAAAGTTCCCACAACAGAATCCATCCACATAGCACAAGGTCAAGTTACAGGAATACAACTACCGGTCACCAGACTCCCCAAAAACCATAAGAATCCAAAAACAAGCCCTAATTTTCTGTCTTTTTATTAGATTTTCTACTGCAGATTTCAGACAATTTTAAAAAATTAAAACAGAAAGGGGAAGATAACATAGTATTACATCTGCATTTAGCAAAAAATAGGATTTCCCATTGACTACATTCAGGCATTGAGGGGGATGTACACTAAATTGAAATGGAGAAGGAATAGGCACTGACTTATTAACCCTCACCAGGCATGAATATCGGATGCCATTGTAGCTTTGAATTTTTAACGAGGGTATGGCAAAAGTATGTGAAGTTACAAAGGCAAAACACAATAAAACAATAATAATAATAAGAAGAAGAACAATAAGAATGTGGCAATTTTATTTTTCTAATGCTACTTTTACTGCAAACTTCATGTTTGAACTTGATAAAATCTTAAGCATGCTCAAATGCTATTATTATCTAAACACTGAACGCCACTTGTGAAAAAAATTGTAAAAGGTCCAGACGGACTTGTACTCATAGAAAACTTTTAAATTATTCAATTGTTCTAACTTCGGAAACTAAGAAGTGCAAGCGGCAAGTGACAGCTTATTTTAGATCAGTAATTAAAGTAAGAGTGAAGTGTTATCTTAATATCTGTTTATATGGCACCTAGAGAAACAAGGAAAACATTGGAAATTAAATCAAATTATGAAAGTTAAATTTAAAAAAAAAAAAAAAAAGGGGGCAGCCGGTGCACTAAGCTCCCACTATGCGCGGTTTACCCTGTATTTCTGCAAGAGGCTGTGAAACTTGAATTTAAAAACAATGATGAGCTATTGAGGCCAGAGGCGGATTTAGGGGGGCGCAAGGGTGTTCACCCGAACACCCTTCGCGAAAAATTACACTGTATATATAAGGTAAAATCTATTTTTTACCTCTATATATTAAGTTTTGAACACCCTTAACACTATTCAAAAGTGTAGTTTAGTGGTTAAGGGTGTTCAAAATTTACATAAGATCATGAGTTCAATTCCCACTAGCTACAAAAAAAAATTTTGAACACCCCTCACGAAGGTTCTGGCTCCGCCGCTGATTGAGGCTCCCTACAGCTACCGTCTGATAAAACTTTAAAGTTACCACAAATATAGTAAGGACAGTAACTCCTGAAAGAAAGCAGCTAGTTTTATATTTTTAAAAGGAAGAAGCATGATAAGATCCCAAAAAGGGAAGAACTCCTCACTTACCAATAAAATAGCATGCCCATTGTCTTTGAAGTACCGTACTTTGCAGTTTTGTAATGAACTTGCTAGCCTCTGAGCTTCATTTGCACTTGGAAGCATGTTGTCCTTGCCACTATACATTACAATTCAGTTCCATCACTTCTTGTTTAAAAATGTTTATCCAATAGGAAGAATAAATTCAAGCTCATGCATGCATGGAATACAGAGAGAAATCCTACAGAAGATATTAGCATTATTAGCAATCTTTCCCTCATAAGGCAGATGTTTGCTCTTAAGGATATACATCAATTTAGGTTCCATGAGATTTTTTTCACTTTTCAGAACATCAACTAAGAAAGGTTGAAGAATTTAATGGAACCGAAGGTGATGATTATTATGGAAAAGAAAAATTGATGCTAATTAACTATTATTACCCCTAAAGTATAACTTTTACCGAATCGAAAAAACTATTATGACCCCTAAAAGTATAACAACTGATGAAAACCTAAGTAAAGAGAGTATTTCTCACCTTTAGTTTTGCATGAGTTATTATTCCAGACAAAAACAATGAAATTGATTATTGCAATTTCGTAAAGCAAATGATAACTACTCCAAAACAGACTCTACCCATGAACTTCACCTTTGCTGTAGTGCAAGATATTTGACTTAAATGTTTTGGTTCAAAGACTACTTATATGCTTCGTGCTGTACGAGATGATCCACCAAAAAGAGAGAAAACGAAAAAAATAAAAATAAAAAACAAAAGAGAAAAGGTGAAGAAAC
This sequence comes from Nicotiana noctiflora, assembly GCA_032618575.1. Taxonomy (NCBI): domain Eukaryota; kingdom Viridiplantae; phylum Streptophyta; class Magnoliopsida; order Solanales; family Solanaceae; genus Nicotiana; species Nicotiana noctiflora. The sequence goes on from JASVEL010006447.1 coordinate 15,999, forward strand.
ATAAACTAATTATTTAGATAATTGGTCTAGACAAGGCCTATGAGGCATCATTACAAGGCCTAGTGTACCAATATTCAGATTGAGCAAAACGCTTTAACCTACACGCCCGCATAAAAAACTTCAGTCACAACAACATAAAGAGAACAGAGGTCAGACCTAGCAAGCACAAGTACTTCGGCGTTAACAGCATGGAGACGGGAATTTGAATAAGATGAAGCAGATCTAAGAAGCTTCAACTTCCAGAGAAGAGTTTCCTTTGGTATAATATCAGCCACACCCTGAAGAAAGGGAAGGGATACAATTACTGTAACATGAATCCCTAAACAATTTCCTAGCAGAGAAAAATGGCATGGAACTTCAAACCATTTGATTGACCAAGCAGAAGCATCTATCTTCTTATTTTTCTTCTTTAAACAATGGCCGCTCTTCTCCTAGTATGCACATTCTCCTCTTCTGCTACTTCTAATTGTGGCCTTCTCTTTTCTACTCTCTTAGTATAATTTCTAGAGTAATTAAACATGAAAAGTTCTGTCACTCATACAAGGAGTTCTGTTTTAATTTTATCCAAGCTCTGACAGAACTATCATTTTGGTTAATATCATAGTTCTTATCCGAGACAACAAGTCAAGACTAGCACTCGCTAAAACCAGCTATACAAAAGTCTTCTTGTAGCATTGGAGAAACCTAAATCCAGGAAGAATAAGTAGTTCAAGCAGAACTTACAGGAAGGTGGGCCAGGAAAGCAGTGAGGTTGTCAGCTAGACATTGAATAATTTGTCTAGGAGGAAGCATGGAATCAATGTTAACCGTCGCCATCTTCATTGGATCACCTGATGCAGACATGGCACATTATTTTGTCGACAATATGAAGAACTTACTAGTTGCAACTGCACATTGTTCATCAATGCAAAAGGGGAAAAGGACAAAATAAGGGGTTATAAAAAATATATCCTCTTCAACACAATTCTCAAACAGGAAGAAAATCAACAAGAACTAAGGATGCATAAGCGACTCAGTTTTGGATAGATGTGTGGCTAAAAATACACCATTTCTAATAATTCCGGAACTACTCCAACCAAGATTTATATGTGTGGCACAAGTTTCTAGTAGAAGAAATATCAACACTATGAACACTTGAAATTTTATTCAGCTAAAGAGGAAAATGACAACCATCAATTAACACGCAACGGCTAAAATAACAAGAATGGCAACACAGATCTTGTTAAGGTCAGAAATCAAAGAAACATTTCAATAAATGCACCAAGACTAAACTTGGGTTAGAGGCGGATATATTCTCGGGAAGAGATTGAATTATACCCATAATAAAGCTCAGAAGATAAGGGACTGTCACATGAAATTCATCAGGCAAAGACTCTAGAAGAGGAAGCAGAGGTTGGAGAGGCGTCCTGGCAAATGAAGTTGCTGAAAGATAGAGAATTAAAAATTAGATAATGGATTATTACCGCATGCCATACGGAGTTAGAGGAAGAAGTTGCTCTCTTTATGATAGCTACCTGGATTAGCTAATATTAGAACAAGATCAATCTTAGGGTTGCGAGCAGCAACAGCAAGAGCCAAGCACCCTCCAAATGAATCTCCAACTAAATATATAGGCTTGTTTGGAGATGAAACATGCTTCACCCTCACAGTTTCCTCGACAAATTCCACCAACTCTATATGATTTAAGCAAATAGATTTTTATCATAAACTATATTCTTTTCCAGCTGTGATAAATCTCAACTTACGGATGAACCAAAACAAAAACACATTCAGATAAAATCAACATATGTCAAGGAAATATTCTGAGCTCATAACTTAATTCCACCTTGCAAACAGTAAGAAAGAAACTCCAAATGACTGAACCCACAAAAAAAAAGCATCATTATAATTTCCTCAACCCCACTCTCCAAACAGTAAGAATACCATTTCTTCCAATTTTTAAAGCTTTTGGCTGGCTGTTAACCATACAAGGACAACTATATGAAAAGAAAAAGAAGTAGAAAGCAAGAAAACATAAAACTCCAATTTCTTCTCTCTGCCAATTTTTATTCCCTAAGCATGTGATCAAGTAGTTTGGTTCTTAATTCAATCATTTAAAAGAGAGACACAGGTGAGATAATTGGAGAGACATACATAATGTCAAATTACTGCCTTCTATATTGATTCCTTCCAGCAGCCTCCAATGTTTCTTCTTCAAGTAGTCACCCAAATTCTTTCTATCAGTCCTTGCAAATGGAGGAACTTATGATTTTTTTTTAACAGTGACCTCTTTCGCTTGGTGATTTTGTACAGTAAAGCTTCTAAAATTTATACTTGTTGCAAGTACAACATAAATCCAGAATAGATGGTTTCTCAATTGAACCAACCAACATATGCACAAAGCAGTAATTAAGAGAAGAAATACTATACCGCCAAAAGGTGTTCGATCATACACAGGAATATGCAAGCACCAAACCTGAAAAACTCTGCAACAAGCAAGTTACAATATCATATACATGTGGAATCATGAAGCTGACTGATTTCTGCCTCGGTATTAATAGGGAAAGAACAATACCAGAACCAGATGAATATTATTACATGTTATAGAAGAGTGTGCGGTACTTACTTCCCAAGAGCCTTCTCATGTAAAACAAGACCCGAACCAGTGCCATCCATTCCTATACATTCGAATAGCATTCTAGTTAGTCATTCAAATTCAACAATAAAAACTGTATCTTAGGAACAGCATGCATGGCTTGCTGAAATGTATTGCTACATCTAAAAATGCAAAGGAAACCCTACAGAAATTCAACAACAAAAACTGTGTCCTAAAAATCGCACACATACAACAACAACAACCCAGTAAAATTCCACAAAGTGGAGTCTAGGTAAGGTAGTGTGTAGGCAGACCTTACCCCTACCCGATAGGCTGATAGAAATCGCACATATGACTTGCTGAAATGAACTGCTACATATATCAAATCGATTCAAAGGCTTTTCCTCAAAAAATTAGGACTACAAATACTGGCGTTAATTCCCCTATTTGTACCACTAAATTATAACAAAAGCTTTGTTCAATAATTATTTTTCTTTTCATATTGAAGATTACCAGGCAGATAAAGAAGGAGAGGAGAGTTTTTCAGAGGAGGGCCAGCTGATATGGGAGTAAACCAACGTGGAGGACCTCCATCGGGCTTAATAATGTCCAATCCTATCTCAAGAAAATCCTTCACAGTTTGAGTTCCATATCCGTCATCCCAAAGGGGTTCCAACTTGTCTTGAATATCCTCTTTGCTCTTCTCCTTAATACTTGAAGTCTGATGACTATTTTCCACATCATCTACTGGGATAAGTTTCTCCTTGTCCTCAATAGAAGACACGCCATTAACTGTAACAGTATCTGAAGATAATAATGTGGAGTCTCTGCTAGCTAAGCACCTGATTTTAGCTATACACTGAGGCTTATAGTCTTGGTTAAGAGCAAAACGAGGGGTTGCCCAGAAATTTCGCAGAAGAGAAGCCATGGTTTCTGCAACCAATGGCCACAAACTGCAAAGTTCAAACTTTTGAACAAGTACTGAATAGGCTCCAAATTATAGCCCCTCTCCCTCTCTCACTCTCTATATGTTTATGAAAACAAAACTAGAAAGCGAAATTTAACACGTTTTGTCCACCACTACCATCAAAAGGAATGACAAGAAGAATAGCTGGTGAAAGTGAAAGAAACCAGAAATGAATGCCTGATTTGCAAAAACAAAGAAACTTTGAAAACTCAAGACTCCTCTTATCACATGAAATCTGAACCAACCAACCAATTAAAGAAAGCTTGAAGACACAAAGTTTTGTTAGATTCTTGTCTAAAAAAAGGTCTATTACAACAAATAAACACACACAAAAAACAACAATGAATTCACCACTAGTACTTCATAGCCAATCCAGAGCAGACAAATTAACCCTCAGTGAGGTGTGAAAGTGGAAGGTGCATAGAGATAGTAGTAAAATAAGGCAAGTGGGGTCTGACAAAACTGCAACTTTTACATGTGGCCTTACTTAAACTATTGAAACATACCATCCAATTACAATATTTTACAAACTTCTTGGAAATTTCTCGAGATAACAAAAAAACAAGAACTGTTCATAAAAAATTGTGAACGAGAATGGGATTGGATGTTTACTTACCAAATCAGAAGAACCCATGTGTGGCTTTTTATGGGAAATACACTCCATTAATGAGAAATTTTAATGGTAAAAAATGCTACTACAACTTTTGCAGTGAATGGAGAATCTCGTAAGTAGCTTGAATTGTTTGATGGTGACTGTTGGTGGAGAATTTGGTGGCAGATTCTATAATTTGCAAACTACCTAAAATGTTTCCTTCTTTCTCTTTCCTTTTCCTTTGAAATAAAATTATAGTAACTAATTATTTTTCCCGTAATAAATTGTTAATCAATAGTCAAAATAGGGAAATTTGTACTTTTGATATGTGAAATTCATCCATTTGAGTAGAATTTTTTTTCGTGAAGACTTTTTTCTATGTGATGTCTCATTTCTGTCCCTATCAAAATCAAATATAGTTAATAAGCAACTTGGGTGGACATTGATCTTTTCTGGATTCGCTGTCATTGTTGAGCAATAATGAATAAAGTTTAACATTTATCTTCTTTAGATTTGCTGTCAATATCGACTATCGAGCAATAATAAATAAAAATAATCATTACATTAGTGTTCTTGTTTGACAAAGTTAATGACATCGCTATCTGAAGTGATATTTGGTTAGTGATGTTGACTAATACTGCATAAAATTGCTTTTATTCCCACCTAAACTTTATAGAACGGAGGATAAAATACATCTATTAATAATCATATAATATGTACATAACATGTTTCTAAATTATAGTATTAATTTTTGTCCATGCATAACTTGTTTCTAAACCAACTGATTCCTCCCTAAATGTCATATCACTATGTGTATAACTTATTTGGACTATTGTGTTTCTTTAAACAATTTCCCTTTTTCCAAAATAGTCATTTACTTCTCAGGGAAGTGCAGCAATAGCCATTTTTAAGCCTGCTATTCAAACTATTCATAATTTACAATGTATTTAAAGATTAGTCAATTACTCAATCTTCAGGACAAAGTATCCTCAGGACTTAGTGTCCTGAAATCTTGAGCTGCTATTTTAAAATTTAAGACTAAATATCCTAAAGTTTTGAACTAGTATTTTATAATTCAGGACATAAGATTCAAATTTCTGAATACAATATTCGAACTTTAGGACATGATGTCTTTATTTGAACTTTGAGGTTTAAATTTTAGGATGCTGTATTCTGAAGATTGAGCAAAATTGATTAGTTTTTAAATATATTGTAAATCGTGGATAGATTTTAAAAAACATATCTTAAAAGTAGCTATTTAGTGTCATTTCCACTTCCTTTTCCTCTTCTGTTAATACTGAATGGGCTTGGGTCTGCTGGGATCAAATTGGGTCATGAGTGAAGCCCTTTATTGTCCAACCTGATGACTAGGTCTAGCCTTTTTAGTATTTAATGATTTTTTTTTTTTTACTTTCTAAATTATTTTTCTGTTAAATTCTTTGAAATTCGCCGGTTTAGATTAGAGATGCCTCCCTCGAAGAAAAGCAAAGGTAAAAGCAACTCAGCCGAGTTAACTCAGCCGGCTGTTTCAACTCCCAAAATCCCAGCGTGCATCCGCGCCATTCCTCCGTCGTCGGTTGCCATCACGATCCACGCGAAGCCAGGGTCCAAAATCGCAACCGTCACTGACTTGGATGACGATGCAGTTGGTGTCCAAATAGACGCACCTGCTAAAGATGGTGAAGCTAATGCAGCCCTAATCGATTATATAAGCTCCGTTGTTGGGGTCAAAAGAAGACAAGTTTCTATAGTTTCTGGGTCGAAATCCAGGGATAAGGTCCTCATTGTGGAGGATGTTACTTTACAGGGAGTTTTTGATGCTTTCGCCAAAGTTTTGAAAGATCAGTGACAGAAACAACAGATCAAAGGAAAATAATCTACAGGGCAGAACTCGAGATTCTTGTTAGTAACTCTCAATTTCGGCTGATCGTGTAAATAGGTGCCAAAATGTGCAAATACATGAAAATACTCTTTATTACCTCTTCTTGATGTCCTACTATTTTGTGTTGGTCTGTAGTGCAGTGAATTTCAACTGATGTTGCTAGATTCGGTTTCTCAATCTTTGCATTTTATAAGTTCATGTCATTTCTCAACTGCTGCATAATTGATCCTTGTTTTGGAACAATTACATTTATAGCCTGTTTTGGTCAAGCTTTTTTTGTTGAAAGTCTTTTTTTTTTTTTTTTAGCCAAAAACATTTTTGTCAAAAAATTGAGCTGTTTGATGGAGCTTTTGAAAAAGAAAAAAAAAAGTCTTTTTTGAGTATAAGCAGAAACAGCTTTGGAAAAGCAGAAAAAATTAAAATATTTTTTTAAGAAGCATTTTTAAGAAAAATGTAGTAGAAGTAGTTTTTTAAAGCTTAGCCAAACGCTAATTGTTCCTTAGTATTTTTTAAACTAATTAGTCAAACACAAGCTACTCTCCTCGAGAGTAATTTTGAGAAAAGCTTGGCTAAACGAGCTATTAGAATCACTTTGCCGGATCACATAACGCAAATTGGCCCATATTTCAAATCTTTACCTGGCTTAGCCAAATGTGGACATGATTAAAAAGAAATTATTGGAAGCTAGCTCATTTAGTTGTCTGGAGTTTCTGCTTTGCAATTTATGCTACCTTTGTATGAAAATAGTAGTTGATTGTGTGGAAAAAACTATTTTGTTTAAAACCTTGGCCTATTCTCTTTTGGTTACGGATATGCAAAGTTATAATTGTATTACCTAGTTGCCATGTATGCGTGTGAATGTAATAAATTAAAGAAATAGAAATCTGAATTTGTTAGTTGTTTGAATTGGTTGTTGTTCAATTAATTGAAAATATAAAAGGAGTTTAAAATTAAAATTTGAAGTGATTTGGAGTAGATTTGAGTAATATTTGAGTTAAATTTCAGAAAGACGCAAGGAAGAAGACGAAGTGAGCTTTTGTATAATGATGTATTATATGCATAAATACCTCGTATAACTATTATACACTTTCATATCTTTATACAAATGTCTGTATATGAACTTCTTTCGCGATTTTCAGTTGTAATTTTTGTTCACAACGATTTTAAATCTCCATTAAGTGGCTTCAAATTTTGTATACAACCTCCTTATATTATTTCTAACAAGTCTAAAGGAAACCCACTAAAACTAGATTTGACATTTAAATAAATTTATTTAAGCTTGTTCAACAATGGTGGATCAGAATAAATCCTTACAGAATGACTTTAAATTTTATATATAGCATCCTTATACTATTTCTAACAAGTCTAAACAACATCCACTCCAAATTTATAACAAATCATATTCGAAATTTTATCCCACTTATTTACGCGTGTTCAACAATGGTGAATTATCTTAAAAAACTAATTATTTTACCACCCAAATGTATTTGGTTTGTTGAACTAATATTTGAGTGAATTACAGAATCGAAAATTAGATTAAAAGCTTGAGCATTTTTAACAAAAAAATTAGATAATAATTTCAAGAACCTATTTGGAATTGAATGTTGAATCTTAACATATTATCTTTAGGCTATGGTATTGCAAAGTTAAATATAGGTCATTTAGTTGTAATGTATATGTGTGAGTTGTATTTGTACGTAATTCCCCCAAATGTTTTTGTTTGATGGAAGAAAAAAAAAATTGAAGTCTCTCAACAGCAAAAGGAATTATCGATAAGCCAACAGCTTCACAAAACCATATTCTAACTCTTCAGAGTTATCTCGGGATTATAATCCTTGGATTGTAATCTTGGTATTAATAATCTCTGGATTATTTATTACTCCCTCCAGTTTACAATAAATGTGTAATTAACTTTTAGCATGACTATTAAGAAAATACTAAATTCTATATAAAAATACCTATTATGACTAAACTACCCCTAACTAAACATTTAATGTGAGGAGTAAGAAAACTTTTTAGGGATATGTACATAGGGGTTATTTTGTAAAAACGAATTGAATTCTTTCTTGATTACATAACTAGACACTTATTTTAAACCAAAATGAAAAAGTAACTTGGACACTTATTGGGAACCGGAGGAGTACCAATGCTTTGTTTGGTTCATTGGATTAAAAATAGGATATACAGTGTATAATCCCAAACTTGTATTTGGTTTGAAACTAAAGTTAAAAATTGAAACAAATGAAGTTCTGTATTAGAGACTTGGATATGTACATAGGGGTTATTTTGTAAAAACAAATTGAATTCTTTCTTGATTACATAACTAGACACTTATTTTAAACCAAAATAAAAAAGTAAATTGGACACTTATTGGAAACCGGATGAGTACCAATGCTTTGTTTGGTTCATTGGATTAAAAATAGGATATACAGTGTATAATCCCAAACTTGTATTTGGTTTGAAACTAAAGTTAAAAATTGAAACAAATGAAGTTCTGTATTAGAGACTTGGATATTATAATTTAGTTTTAAATAAAGATGGGAATATCACCTAAACCAAAAGAGATCTATAACTCTATTGAATAGAAGTTCTGTATTGTTATAATCCTTGTCTTGTAATATTCTAGAATCAAAAGATTTGTTCACTACTTCATTATTGTTCACTGCTTGTTTTTAAAAAAAATGCTGTAGGCCGGTTCTAAAATTGATCACATAAATTTTATAATCCATATCATATTTTATGTTCACGGAGTTCAATTCGAATTAATAGGACTACTAGAATGAAAATCCAAACAGATTTCATCGGTTCAAAAACAGTGAAAAAGGAAAGATCTCAACAGCATAACATGGTCATTTTTTAATCTTTTCCTGGGATAACTAAGAAGGTATTAAATAATCCAAGATTGTGGTATAAAATTATCCCGGCATTAACTAATCCCTAAATCAACTATAATTCGAATTAAGTTTATCGTTGGATGGGATAAATTCAATCGCAATTTCTATACCAACTTATCCCACGTACCAAACAAACCCATCGTTTTGCTCACATCATATCAAAGGAAGCTCCTCATTAAATTGTCCCATTATGAAGTAATAATAGTCTAGCTACTGTAGCAATTGAGACACTATGGAACGTTTTCAAAATATTCCATCTTTTGTGTTTCATCAAATTATTATAGTCCAAATAACGTCTTGAAAATCTATGAAAATTAAGATACCAGTAAAATCATTAAAAGATGGGGCAATAACTTAATAGTAAATCTTGTGCTCTTAAACAACATTAGTCAAGTTCTTAAGTAGAATCATAACGGAAAAAAAATGAAGTTAATAAGATACTATATTGAACTTTTAGTAGAGAGTGTAAAATTTGGAGATCCTGCGACTTTTAGCATTGTGGCAATGAAAACTTGTACCATAATTCTTTACATCATGATTCATGCCCATGCCTCTCGGTGGATATAGAGTGCAAAGAACCTTATAATCCAAGTTTGTCTTGAATGCATTCTGATCCCAGCAAAGACCATTATTTTTTTAGGACTGTCACTTCTATTTTCCATCATTATTTCCAGATTAATAGATAGAGTTCTCAATACAGAAGCACAAAATGTCACCATGTCCGAAATTCATAGCAACGTCAGTAAGAACAGGCTAGGATGATGTAAAACAATTCGCTTTGCTATGTAAATGCCTATCACCAAATCTTCCTCACTAAAACTGAGAATACTAATAACAAAGAAGATTTACAACGTAAATGAAACAGGAAGGAAAGTAAATACATAAATTAGTTCGGTCAGAAGAGATAAATTTTACTTCTGGAGATATTATTCACCTTCCCTACGGTGTAGTTGTTGGAAGACAATCCAAACATCCCAACCCTTTGCATTTGCATTATAGCCTCATATAGCTCCCGACATTGTCATGAGCTCTTCTCTTGAGAAATTCAGTCTCATGTACCCTCAAAACCAAAAATCCTTTCTCTAGCAAATGCAAGCTTTCGATTTTTTCTAAAAGCACCAAAAACCAAAATTCAATAATAATTACCACCTTAACGATGTGCAAAGAGCAAAGTGGTCCGCGTGTGAATTTTCCTAATTAATCCAACCACTTGAATCCCAGATCTACAAGGGAGCAATAAATCATGACAGCAGCCGGCAGCCAGTTGAATGCTAAACCTTTGTATATAAATTGCTCAAGCATGCCTTCCTCTGTATATGAATAAAGAAAAAAGAAAGCATGTGATAGTTATGGTTTTCTATTTGCCTTTAGAAACACTTATTCATATCATCCAAAAATAAAAGAATATCATGGCACCTATACCTCAAAACTACATCATATATTGTAACAACCGTAGAAGAATCCAACTTTTCCTAATTTTACAACCAGCACCAATAGTTAAAACAAGGGACAATTGAAAACCAAAGAGTTCTCCAGTTTACTAGGTTTTACGTTTTGGTAAAGGGATGCAGGGAAAGAAGGAACATGCTCTAATACAAGTTGAAGCAAGGACTACCTGATAACAGTAATCAACTAGCCAATAATCAGAAGACTGAGGGAGATAAAGAATTGGTTAGCAGATCCTTTGAAAGTCCAAGGCGAGTTTTTGATTATTTTGAATTTGAAAAAGCAGGAAGAATATAACAATGTCCAGTTGCAAGGAAAAGATACAAGTTCTCAATACTTTCATCAATGCAGCAAACTATCAAAGCAAAAACAGACAAGTGAGAGCTAGCAAATGGGAGATCAAGTAAAACGTAGGTAGGACATATGATTGCAGCTTTGAGATATATAGAACAGTGCTCCTGACTAAGATTTTGGTTTGTTTTGTCAATAAATCATAGCTGGAGGTGAAACTATCAGATTGTTTGGATATGTAACCAGGAAAAGCAATTACAATTCTTAAATCATACTAATGGAATAGCGCTAAAGATTGTTATTTGTCACCACATAGCATGAGTATTTGGTCTGCATCAAAGCCCCAAACTCCTTCTCATCTATCCCTTACCAACTAATCAACTCTAAATCACAACCAACCCACCAAAATAGCTCCATCCAAAAGAAAAGGATGGAACCAATTGAACTGCCCAAAAGAAGAGTGGGTGGTGGTGGGGGGTGCGGGGGTTGGGGGCAGTGTAGAAGGCAAAATGCAGAACACAAAATAGGTAAAGAAAAAAATGATGAACATACCTGATAAAGATAATCCTATCACCTGCTCGTCAACACCCGGTAGTTGAGGACAAGATCTTCAGGTTTCTTCCATATATAGGCACGGACAGTTGCTAAGCTCATATCAGGAGATAAAACCTGGTAAAAGAACAAAAGGAGTACATTAACCAGAAACCAGAGTGAGCAGAGCCTACATATTACCAACTGACCAATTATCTACCACATCCTCCAACATATACAAAGATTGGTTGGCAGTCCTAATGCTAAAATGTGACTTTTAAAACTTCCATGAAGTATAAAAAGATGAAATGGAAAAACGAAACAGCGCTTGAAATTAGTTCTAACCAGCTAAGCATACCACACACTAGAAGACAGAAACCTGAACTTGCCTGGTTATTGCACAAGATTTCTATAGATGGCTTAAGCTTTTGCCAAGGCTTCAACCCAGTCCGAAATAAGCCATCTCCTCCAAGAGCTGGGTGTGTCACCTGTCCTCCAGTTCCATCTGAGTTTATATTATCCATGGGTTTGTCAAGAACCATCTTTTCAACGACATAGTTGATGACCTGAAAAACAAATCAGTGCAACTTTGTCATATTCGCCCTCTACATAATGTAGATTATTTTGCAACTGATTTGCAAGAGAACCACGAAAAGAAAAATGTGGAAGTGTAGTATGCAGAACATAACAAATGATGTGAGTAGCCAACAGGGGCCTCTGAAGATCACCACAACACTGAATAAACCAGAAGATTCAAGGAAACGATGCTTACTTTGTGAATTCTTAATATGCGAGGTGCACTTAGCTTTCCTTGGGTAAGGATCTGGACAGTAGAACCCTCACATGGATGCAAGTAGAAGCTACATCTGCAAACCATTGAGAAGAGGGGAAAAACTGGTCAGTGGAAAAAGTAATTTTGCACGTGAAGGAAAGACCATAAGGTGTTTTTCAAGTAATGCTGTAACTCAGAGGGTTACTGGAGATGTAACTGCCCTCCAGAAAGACTTCCCTTTTAGTTGTAAAAGAATGCTCTATAATATCAGCATGCAAGCCAAGGACTGTGAACAACTTAGAAAACAGTTATACTGAAATATTACTTGGCATTTTCCCTGGGAGGCAAGCGATTGTTCATCACACAATCCATTACCCACCATGGCATGTCCTTCTCATCCTCCATTCCATCTAAATCAGTAATCTTTTTCCTCCATGGACCACTTTGCGAGCCCTCTGTAATAATTGATGGAGGGGATGCTGCTGAAAATTCGAAGGGGGGATATACTGCAGAATCATTGTCAGCATTACTGTCTACTTCAACTCTTGATCCACTCATATTCCTTGTAGATACATCCTTTCCAGGTGGGGCTTCCCCATTGGCTGAAGCTTGAGATCCAAATCTCTGCTTTCGTTTGGTTAACCAATGAGCCAACAGCCCTTTAAGGGTTTCTCGAGCTAAATTGACCTAAGTATTAAAAAAGCCAAACACAAAAGTTAGTTCATCTCTTGCATAAATATATAGTAATACTTACCATTTCAAAAAGAAAATGGCAGCTAAATAAGATCTGAAATATTGAAAAGTTCAGATGAAGCGTATCAGTAAATACCTTGTCATCTTCAGGCTTCCCTGGAATGTTGAGGTCAGCAGAGTACATCTCAGCAGAAAAGCATTGTGGAGTATCCAGATGTACAGCCAGGCTTCCAAGCCTAGTGTCCACAGTGAACCATGCAGGGATGCTCACCTGAAGAGGCAAACAATATCAGAAGAAAATTTGCATATGAAAGTTGCAGAATTCTACAAAGATATTTACCATCTCAAAAAGTTCTTCTTTCTTCTTCTCAAACGAAACCTACATTTGAAAAAGAAAAAAAAAGACATGGTGAAAGGAAGTTAAGAGGACACAACAAAAAAACTTAGAGGCAGAAAGTGATAATTAAGTAAAAGCGTTCTCAACACATGCCATTGTCACTTAGCAAATCACTTGAAACATTACATTCTAACCTCTCCATAGTTGTGAATCACAGCACCTCTAGTGATCTCCCACAACTTCACTGTACCAGCAGCATCCTTTAAAAGCACAATCCAGAATCAGGTTACATAATTATATTCTTCAAAGATAGTTTAACCCATTAAAAAAATAAGTCAGAAGCCACAAGGGAAAAAGGCAAGACAAATTTACCTTAGTCAGGACATGTCTTCTGTTGTTCAAAATCTCGTGTTGTACAATTCCTGGAGTTCCAGGAATGCTAAGAGTTGGTTCTTTATAGACAGGCACCTATATTATTGGCCAACTGTAAGTTTTTTTAAGATTTTAAATCTGTAAAGAAAGAAAGAAAAGAATATTTGGGAATAAATTGCTTGCTTATTTCCTCAAACACTTTGGATTTTAAGCAAACGAGGATCAACTACAATTGTTGAGCCACATAAGAAAAAGAAAAAGAAAATAATATTTTGACTTAGAAATACAAATGATCCATAGAGAGCTCACAAAAAATAATAAATCCTAATACTCTCCTCTTAAATAAGTTCCCGAATAGTCTTACAAATAGCAACTTATGTTAGCATGTCAATAGACAATAGGCATTTGAATTTGATAAAACTTTCTTGGTTAAGCCCAGGAGAATCTAGAACTAGCAATTATTTTGGAACCCAGCAGATGCAATTACAAGTAAGTTTAAACATAATATTAGAAAATGATATAAAGAGGTTGAAACTCACAGGTGTAGATCCTTCTAGAGAAACCCTCGCCCTGGAAAAGGACAAGTTTCCAGCCAAGAATGAGCCCCCTCTTTGAAAAACTTTCTGGGGATTACGCACTTCTGCGGGCCACCTATGTACAGATGAATCAGTTGTGGCCACCCAAATGCCTTCATCATGCAATGCTAACTGCGAAATAGGGTGTTCCTTCGTGCAGAGCAATACACTCTCCCTTGTTGCCAAATCTGTCAAGTACAACTGCAAGTGCAAATAAAATTTAGCAAAGAGAACAATGGCTCTGAAAGCATAGAAATTCGGGTAGAGAGAGCTAGAGATAGAGAGAGATATACATATACACATAAGAGAGAGAGAGAGAGAGAGAGAGAGAGAGAGAGAACCATTTTTTTTGCTAGAGCTATATCCGATAAGTTGTATCAAGTTCACTTACAGAGAGGTCTCTTCCACCGCTATAGACATGACTAAATGTCGGAGTGCTAGCAAGTGACCATACAGAATCCATATGCACAGCATAAGAATGCACACATCGCTGCTGACCTAGATCCCACAGTCTGAAGTGTTGGAGGCAAAGTGAAGTTTCAAATCAGATGAAAATCAGACTAGTGTGGACACAAAATATGATTTGGAAAATATATATGACCTCTTTTCACAAAACAATGCAGATAGCATAGCCAAGCTGTTTACTGCACTAACATAAACTTGCCAGAATTTAAGGATTCAACCCCAAACCACCTACCACGCAGAGGAAGCCGTTGTCGATGAAAACTAGGTAATGGAACAATCAATACTTACCTAATCATGGAATCAGATGACCCAGATATGCAGAACCTACAAAAATGGAGTAAAATCATTATTGAAAAGAATTCAATAGGTCACACTACCCATACTCTGAAGGCACTAGGGATGCCTCGACCGGTATAGGAACTTAACCCAAGAGCAAAACATCTAGATACGATACAAAAAGTACTTCTCTAAAGCTACGTGGAACATGGACCAAATGTAACTTCATGTTGGGAGACAGAACAATGCTGCCTGAGAGATCATAATTTATTTATACATTTATTTACGTATTTGATAATAACTTATTTAGTATATTGTTTTACGATTAAGATTTTGTGTCTTAAAATATTATTATGCCTAGACAATTAAATAAGCTTTTGCCACATTCTTTTTTTTTTTTTTTTTTGCATCTAGAAGCACTGGTATTTAGATGAACAAAGAATATTGCAACTTAAGCTAAAAGCAGTCAAAGGGCCTCCACAGCATCGCTTATCCAACATACCTGCCAGTAGAATCTATCAGTAGTGCCCTAATATTATCTGTATGACCTTTTAGCTTCATGGTCTTGGAACCAGTTCTTGGGTCCCAAACTCGTACAACCTAGAAGAACATCAGAACACAGTCATACACACAGCTGCTTTGGTAGTAAGCTAACTGCACATTCCAATAGATTAAAAACTAACCTAACAACCAGAAACATACCTTCTCAGTTCCACCAGAAACAAGAAGGGATCCACTCTCATTCATTGCCAATGCATATACTGACTCCTTATGGCCTTTTGCAGCCACAGGAATATATGCTTGAGATTGGGTGTGCAAGGAAATGTTATTGCTCGAACTAATAGGGCGGATGCTTGTCATGGGCAATGAACTTCCTGAACTATTGACACCATTTGAACTGTCTTCTTCGGTTGCATCACCTGATTTTGATGTCGGAGTAAGTGCAGCTTCAAGATCCCATATGAAAACCTCACCACCAAGACCGGCAGATGCAATAACATTGCTCTGTTATTATGGTAACAAATCAGAAATTACAGGGAAATAAACTCACATTAAAACCGAAAGATTCAGCCATAAATTTGATTCATCAAACGATTAATCAATACTAAAAGGTTTTGTAGAAAAATTGTACATTTTTTTCTGCTGAAGCTAGGCTGGTGACATAATCAGAGTGCTGACGGAGTGTCTTAATACAAGAGCCCTCCGATAAGCCATCCCACACCTAATGATCCACATAAATTTTACAGAGCAAAAGAAATTTCGATATTAGTTTTATATAGAAACTGTAAAAGTGTTACACAAATTTATATAATAAAAAGTTCAAAGAGATGTAAAACCTTGACTGTGGTGTCTGATGAGCATGACACTAATCGGTTACTGCCTGTAAGAACTGCATCATTTACCTGCACGAATAATGAGCCCCGATAACAACTCAACATCTGTGATATTCACAATAAACATGATATAACAGGATATAGTTGCATCACCAAGTATTAAACTAAGTATCTCAAAGACAAGTCAACAACACATCCTAGTATGTGCACCAGGTTGCGAGGTTCACTCATCTAATCTGCTGAATTCCATGCCAAAATGGAGCACTGCAGAAGCTAGGAACTAATAGTTGGTGATCCTCATCAGAGGAACGCAAATATTCTTCTCGATTATATATATTGAAAACTAAAGTAAATTAAATTTCAGCAAGGGGCGGGGAAATAAAACTAGCAAGCCAGACAGGCCAGTACCCAGTCGACATGTGACTCAAATGTAGCAGAGCAGGTGGCACCATCTTCAGCCAGCGCCCATCTCTTTAATGTGCCATCTCTACTCCCAGTAAATAGGTAGTCACATCCATCAGCTGCTGATGACTTCAATACAGCCAAACAATTTACACCTGCACAATGCTGTAAACAGAAAAAGTCATGAACCAACGGTTAGAAATCATTTGGCAGAGATTACAAGCAGAGTAACTGAACAGAATTTGTTGAACTGCAAAAAATGAAAGGTATACATGCAAAAATGATGCATTTAATGAATATATACTAATATAGTGTACCTGCAAAAAGTAGTGAAAGAAAGATGAACAATCTTCAAGATAACCACCTTGTAATAGAACTGAAATTAATTTAAGTTGAAACTACATCAAGGAGTTCATTTCTTTCTTGGTTGCCAGGCCAGAAGGTGAGATGGGTGCTTTACATCAATACATTTTATAACAAACAACAAAGATAGACAGAAATGACGGAAACAGCATAATTTTTCAAAGATAAAGATGTAAAAAGGGAAAATATTAATGACTTAAGTCACAGGAATGGATCTGAGTTAGCATAGAAACTTTTCAGCTTAATAAAGAAGAAAGTGTGATCTAATGCTACATTGCTTTGAATTGTAGATGGGAATGATCTTGCAATTTAGCATCGCCAAAACACATGGTGACTTTGATACAGAATGGTATTTTATCGGTAACAGCTCTCCATTTTTATTTTATTTTTTTGGGATGTGTAACGGCTCTCCGCGAATAAATAAGTGACATCGTATAATTTAGGAACCCATGCTAAGGCATTCGCACAAGATATTTAACAAGTCAAAGTATAACTGGCACACTGAGCATCCACTTAGAATTTGGTTATCGACGTAGGCAGAGCTGGACGAGATAAGCCTTCTCAGCTTTTTTGTCTTTAATAGTAGAAGCAATGTACGAACAACCACACCCTTCAGCCCTTGAGAGAGAGAGAGAGAGAGAGAGGCCATCTCAGCTGATCTCCACACCAACTAAAATGCAGCCCAATCCCATATGCTACACCTCATATTGTTTTTATCCTTTCCCATCTTAGCATATATATATCGGTACCTTTGACTGTATGTTGAAATTAAAGAGATGAAGTGTTTGGGGGGGGGGGGGGGGGGAGGATCAACTCCTAGCAGCAAAACAAGATATGGCGTGAACACTTTATGTTGCTGGTTGATCTCTGCTCAGTTGAGCTTTCAAATCAAGGACATCCGTTTTTTTTAGCAAATTGCAGCTTATGGCTGCTTCAAATAAACTACCACCTGAAAAGCGGTTGACTATCTTTATGATATTTGGACCCCGCATATGGACATGTCATACAAATCTTAGGCACCCAAAGAGAGGTAACAAAGAGCGTCCAATGGTAACAGGGAGTAAGGGTGCCCTCAATAGGTGCCTTAGTAGTTGAATAGATGGAGTAACAACCTTGGGAACAAGCTTCGAATCTCAGGCGAGGCAATGCCAGGTGAATTCTTCACATCAATCTAAGCCTTCGTGAAAGTTACCATGTGCTAGTGGGAAGTAGCAAGAATTGGTGGATTAATCAAACTGCACGCGAACGAACTTGGATATCAAAACTATCAGTAAAAGTAAGGGAATAACGGCCTTTTTGGGAGTGTGGAACACTTTGAGAATGTATTAATTAGAACTGACGCTTGGAAAAATAAAAAAGCTAACTACCTTCCATCTCAAATTTGTCTAGGTGGTCCGCATATGAATTCTCCTTATTCATTTCATTCTATGCACATCAATTTCATTCCATACTATATATTTTGTCTTTTCTATCCAATCACATGGTGCTGCTTGAACCAAAAACGAAGCAATCACAATTTCCACTCCGCTTTCAGCTTCCCCGCTATTCAGGATAGATAAATAAAACATAATGCGCATAAGAGAAGAACGAAAGTGAGGGAACCAGGGGCGGAGGACACTAAGGGAAACAATCAACATCAGCGGAAAAGATAGCCACCGTAGTTAACACAGAAAAAAGGACAGCTTTCAAACAATCACTAACCTTAGTGTCATCTGCATCATTTAAAACATATGTCAACCTCTTCTCCTTTCTAGGCCGAACCGAATTGGATGTGTTGCCTGCACTTGCTACACGGTGCATTGCAGAAATCCCTAACCAAAAAATGTGTACACGTCAATATTCTGTTTATGGGGGACAGAATCTCCAATCACTCTAAACCCCAAAAAGAAAATCTTTAACTTAGACCATCAAATATCCAAAATATTCATCAAGAACTAATCCACAACTTACAACAACAACTCTATTCTAAGCAGATTATAGCCTTAGAATTTAATCTCAACCTCAAAATTTCTCCAATTTCTTTCAACTCCAAAAAAAAATTAATCTTTTATCAGTTTCCATAAACACCCAAAAAAATTCACCGTGAACCCAATTGAAGAAATATCACGATCAATAACGAAAGCAATTGTTTGCTCAATTATAAATAGACAAAATCGGATCAAACAACAAGAACCTTTCCCGTTTATAGACAAGTCAAACACGTAAAAATCAGATATTTATCAAAATTCAGATACCCAAAAAAAGAATAACGGTGTGGTCACTATTCGGATTTGGTAAAAAATAAAGAAGTGAAGAGTATAGAGATAGAAAACCAACCTACTTCATTAAAATCTGCACAAAGACTGAAGCTTTGGGTGTGAAAAATAAACCCCTTTTTAACGTTATTTTACACAATTGGTTGCTCCGATTTCTATTTAGGGCACTTTTTTTCTCTTCGCTGTTGAGAGAGGAAGAAGATTATAGGGAACTATCGGTGTGGGTATAGTCTGTGTGAGTTCGAGAGAGAGAGGTGTGTTTGTTTAATGCTTTCAATGCTTGGGGTTTGAGATGAACTGATCTTCCTTTGGAGCTTCCTTTTTCTTTCTTTTTTTCTTTTCTTCTTTTCTAATTACAGAACTCTTCTTGATGTTTTGTGTTTTTCTTGTAAAAAAGATTTATTTGGGGGTCAGTTGACCAATTATTATTTTTAGACCATTGGAGTATTAACATATTCTTTCAACTTTACATTTCACGCTCATATATGGGACACCACAAATAGTGTATCTTAAAAAGCTAGTATTTCATTTCAAAAAGGAAACTATATAAAAGAAGTTTTTTTCCTTTTATAAGTATATGTAAATTATTTCAAAAAGGGAACTATAGTATTGAACGAGGAAGGGGACAGAAGTATTGTATTGGGTGAGTTGAAACACTCCAAGAGTCGGCGAGATTTTGCATATTGTAGGTGTATTAAATTGAAGGAGATGGAAGGGGCTATGCGCAAGATGAGTAGGGGCAAAGAGATGAGGCCAGACAAAATCCTAGTGGAATTTTAGAAGAACACGAGTCGCATAGGCTTGGAGTGGCTCACTAAGTTGTATGATGTCATTTTTAAGATGAAAATGATGTCCGAAGAATGGAGGTGGAGTATGATGATTCCATTGTACAAGAACAAGGATAATATCCAGAATTGCAAGAATTATAGGGGTATAAAGTTGTTGAGCCATATTATGAATATTTGAGAGAAGGTGGTGAAAGTTAGGATGAGTAGGAGCGTGTTTATTTCTAAGAACCAGATCAGATTCATGCTGGGGCGCTCAACTACGGAACTTATTCATCTCGTGGGGATATTAGTGGAGCAGTATAGGAAAAGGAAGAAAGACTACTAGCATATGGTGTTTATCGATCTTGAAAAAGCATATGATAAAGTGTCAAGGGAAGTTTTGTGGAAGTGTGCGGAGGTTAGCGGCATTTCGGTAGCGTGCACTAGGGTGATTAAGGATATGTACGATGTTGCTAAGACTTGGGTGAGGATTGTGGGAGGGGGCTCAGAGCACTTTCCAGTTGCGATAGGGCTGCACCAAGGATCGGCTTTTCGTCCGTTTTTATTTCCCTTGACCATGGACATGCTTACGCGACACATACATGGGGAAGTGCCATGGTGCATGCTATTTATCGATGATATAGTATTGATCTACGAGACGTGAAGGAGGTTAAGCAAGGTTGGACGTTTGGAGACAGACCTTTGAATCTAAAGGTTTCAAGTTGAGCAGGACTAAAATAGAATACTTAGAGAATAAATTCGGTGATGGGGCGCATAAGACACGCGTGGATGTGAAACTTGATACTCAAGTTATTCCCAGGAAATGTAGTTTCAAGTATCTCGGTCTATTATTCAAGGTAACCGGGAGATTGACGAGGATGTTGTACATCGTATTGGAGTGGATGGATGAAATGGAGGCTTGCATCCAGCGTCTTATATAATAGGAATGCGCCGCCAAGACTTAACGGTCAATTTTACAAAGTGGTAGTCCGACTAACGATGCTATATGGGATGGAGTATTGGCTAATAAAGACCTCACATGTGTATAAAATAAAAGTGACAGAAATAAGAATATCGAGATGGATGAATGGGTATACCAGGAGAGATAAGATTAGGAATGAAGCTATTTGGGATAAAGTGGGAGTGACCTCCATGGAGAACAAGATGTGGGAGTCGAGGTTGAGATGGTTCGGGCACGTAGAGAGGAGAAGCATTGATGCTCCTGTCAGCAAATGTGAGAGGCTGACCGTGGCGAGTTTGAGAAGATGTCGAGGTAGGCCAAAGAAGTTGGGAGAGGTGATTAGGTAGGATATGACGCGGCTTGAGCTTGCTGAGGACGTGACACTTGATAGGAAGGTGTAGAGGTCGAAGTAAGGGTAGAAGGTTAGTAGGTGGTTATAAATTTCTACTTTTCTTACCAATTACTATAGTAGCACTCATGTTCCTGCATATTCTTAAGTAGAACGTTATTACGTCATGTGATCTAGTTCGCTTTTGCTATCATATTTCCTGTTGTTAGAATTTAGTACTACTTATTCTCACCCTCTCCCCCCCCCCCCTTCCCATTTTGTCTCTCATCTTCTTCTTCCCTTTTTCTCTCTCTCTTCAACCTCTCTACTTCCACTAGGTAGCTTAGATTCTACTTGTAGGAATATACTGGGTTTGTTGTTGTTGTAATATATGTAAATTAGTTTAGGAATCTTTAGACAAATAATCTGTCGTATTAAAAGTATTAATATTTTTAGTCGGTATATATATATCCGCTGTTTTTTTTGTTTAAGCAATTAGGTAAACGACTATTTAGGTTAATTATTCATTATTTTAAGAATTTGCATGTATTAAGGAAGTTGAAACTATAGGTGGCAATCTGAGCACAAGCCTATTTAATCCGCCTAGCTTGCTTAAGGTTGGGTCGGTCATTGACCCGGCTATTTATTGAGCTCAGCCCATATTGACCTAGCCCGTCTCAACTCATCTAAAGCTATAGTGATTTTTAGCCTAAATTGATCAATGAGTAAGAATAACCTCATAGACACTTGTACTTGTTCGGTTTTGACATCCCGATCCTTTTACTTCACAAAGTTGCATCCAAATATTTATAGTTGTTCAAAAATAATATTTTAAACCCCTCTGATCATTGACCATATCGATGTGGCAACTTAATAGCTGAGTTGGACAAAATATATGTATTTCACGTGTCGAAGAAGCGTGAAGGTAAATATCTAAATAAGAAATACTTAAAATAAGAAAACAAAAAACAAAAAGAAAAGACAAAAATTAAATAAATTTAAGAAAAAAGTCAAAGAGGGTTTCTCTTCCTCTCTCCCCTTCTTTCCTCCCCTCCCTCCTCCCCCTTCCCCCAAACCCCAAACCTAAAATCCACTGAAATATCCCAAATCTGAAGACACCCCAGATTGAGCAACTTTTAATGGTTCTCTTCTTCCTCTTCTCCATTTTTGATTTTTTTGTTTGTTTATATGTTTACATTAAAAAAAAGGACAGTTTTTGCTGGAAAACGTTTGATGCCATTTGGGTTGAGATTGTTTGTGATTAGTTGCCAATGCTGCCATAGCTTTATTTTTTTTTTTTTTGAATTTACCATCTCGATATGTGTTTAAATTATGTTTAAAACATTATGTTGTCTCCACGTTAAGCTTGTCGAAGCTCATCGTGGGTGAGCTGTTCTTGTGGATTCACTGTTTCAACATGATGGCGTTAAACTACTTCGTGGTTGCTCTACCAATCGACAAGGTACAATACACTATAATAGTTCATTGCTAATGGTTGTTTCAGAGAGAGAGAAAGACATAGAATGTGTTTGTGAGAGAAAACTTTAAGATTCAACTTTTTCTTTTCAAAAAATAGTTTTTGTGAATAAAAATAATGACATGGAATATTTTTATCTGACGTGAATAATATAGTGAGGCGATTGAGGAACACACATTGTCGGAAGGGTTTAACATATTATTTTTGAATGAGTAGAGGTGTCTAGATGAAACTTCATTAAGTTTGAGGACCGTGATGACAAAATGATACAAGTATAAGTGCCATTAGACTATTCTGCCTTTTTTTATTTGATTATATTGTATGTGACCATAACAAAAGGAAAATAGTACTTGATAATTAAACAATAATAAGAAAACAATACACATCAATTAATGCTTGATAAGAGTTGTGGGGATTAGTTTATGACTCAAACTTTAGCCCATCTTGATCCATCTTATCTCGGCTTAAATAGTTTTTGGGCGGACAATGACCCTCCCATTTATTAACTCGGCTTATTTTGACCTGCCCAAAATCAATTCAACCTGCCATTTGACACCATGAAACCATTTTAGTGAAATCTTTATTTTGACTTGGAAACCATCTTATCTTACATCTATATATCTATCTATATTATATTAAAAGCACGAAGGCTCTTAGCGAAATGTCGTTCACCTTTTTTACCCTCTAAAAATAGAGTTCATACTAGACAAAATAGTCATTTAATTATTTCCTAAAAATTTAGACTTTGAAATCAACTAAAAATTTATTTATTAAATACTTTCTTATTTTAACTATGTACAAGATCATAATATAATATTAGGACTCTTCTTAAATCCTTCAAAGTTTCCAAGTTTTTCTTATTAACCATGTTAAGAACCGTACGTTAGGCAATATTTTTCCAAGTCTTTGGCCATTTTATTTTGATTAAAAATAAGTTAATCACACTTAGTATCAAACTTAGATAGCTAAATATAATAAAATTCTATCTTTAGCCAAATCCCAGCCAGGCATATGTATTTTTTAAGTATTTACCCTTTTTGTTTTATTATAAATAATATAAATTATGCTTGAACTTAAATAGTTAAATATAATAAATTTTATCTTTGGGCAAATCCAACTTATACGTAAATAAGTTTTATACTTTTTAGTCTATTTCTATTACTTATCGGCTATTTTGATAACCAAAAGCGAAAAAATAGGCAAAATAAGTTTTTTAACAAATTATTCTTTTTAATTTTGGTTTCTTCTCTCTCCATTTATTAAAATGTTACGTTAACATATTGAAAGATTTAATTAGAACCATCCCAAAATATTAACTATTTGGTATAGTTGGAGCAATTGTACATCTTATTAGAGCACTAAAATCTTTATCTATATATCAGCATAAAAGTCTTTAGCGAAATATCATTCGTCAATTTTGCCCTTTAAAATAGATTTTATACTAGATAAAATAGTCATTTAATTATTTTTCTAATTTTAGGACTTTAAAATCAACTAAAATTTTATTATTTAATTTTTTCTTATGTAAAGCCCATTAATATTAGAGTTGTATAGACTATTCCTTTAAGATTTTTTATTATGCAAAATTGAGTTAGCAAAATTACGTAGGAGTCAAGCACGCAACGAATTCTGAACATAAAGATTCAAAACATATATTTTTCTTACTATTTGTAAATTGAATTCTTATTGGAAAAATTGTAATTATTCTCAAATATATAAAATTAGAATGAGCAAATATTCAAAATTCGAATTAAGAAAAATCAATTTATTTCTTTTAATGTTGGGAATCAATAATTAAGTCGTTGAATTAATTAATTAGTAAACGAATCCAATTCAATTATTTTACAAATTTAGAATTTTTTTTTGTTAACTTGACAAAACAATTAAAGTGCATAAATTTTATTCTTCTAAGAAGAATATAGACAATGAAAAAAATCATAAAATATAGCAAAATTAATTATAGTAAAAATAAATATTCAAATCGGTAAAAATAATATATTTTAAGCAATAAGGTAAAATTGTAGAAGGCAGCCAGATTATACATGAGTTATCATTTGTTTCTTTCTTGCATTCAGTCTAACAAATGAAAACGTCTCGCTATAATTTTTATACTAAGTTTTCCCTTGTAAAATATTAGTTCAATATTACTCATTCTTTAAACTTTATATTTTCACTATCAAATTCTTAAGAGGTATAGTGCCAACTTTTTTCATCGCAAAGTTTAAAAGACCAAAAGTATTAATTTTTAATTTTAATTATTTGATAAATCTTTAAAGAATTGTAAATATTAACAATTCATATGTTTGGACATAAGTCCGATAAAATAACAATGAGGCAATAAAATTTATTCATTTGATAAGCTAACTAAATGGGAATAATATTTATTATTTTTAAAAAAATCTTAAACATATTTTATAACTCAAAAAAATTATCTAATAACATGTACTATATAATTTTTAGAATTTGTGTATCTATTAATATAGGTACACGCGCAGAGCGCGTACCTTAAGACTAGTTATATTAAAAACACGAAGGCCCTTAGCGAAATGTCATTCGCCTTTTTTATATTTTGAAAATAGAATTCATATGAGACAAAGTAGTCATTTAATTATTTTTCTATAATTTAGGAATTTGAATCCTATTAAATCTTTGTTTAGTAAAGTTTTTCTTGCTTGAACTGTGTAGGAAATCCTAACATTTAAGATCATAAAATCAATTAATATTTTACCTTTTATAGATTCTTTTCTAAAATCGATTAAAATTGTACCTTTTTATAAAAAGAATCCAGAAGCTGAAAAAGATTAAATACATGTAGTTCTTGCAATCTCTATTACTCGTCATGTGCATTACTATTACCTAAAGATTTAGAACCTTTAGTTGATCAAAATAATAGGGAGATTGGGTAATACTACATTGATATGACAAGAACTTAAAAAGATGAAAGAATAAAATAAAAAAAATAAAATATATATATATATATATATATATATATATATATATATATATATATATATATATATATATATATATATGACCGCAAAATAAGGAAGCTTTTATTTCAAAAATCATTTCCTTATTTGAATGGTGCAAATTAGATATAATTCAATTACGATAAATGATAGAAAAATCGAAAAAGGGTTCAAAATGCCCCTAAACATTTGGAAAAAGTTTAAAAATAAACTTCATCCAACTCTGGAGCTAAAAATACACCTCCATCCACTTTTTTGGTTCAGCTATGCCATTTGACCGTTAAGTAAATGCTAAATTAAAAATAATTATTATTCCTTTTGTAAAGCTTAACAAAATATTTTATAAATATTTTTATTTTTTTAAACTAATGCACAGATAGTCCACTAATTTAATAAAATTTTCTTTTTTTTAATCTGTTTTTACAAGTTTTTACAAAAAATATTTTTTGTTTAGTTTTGAAAACATTTTTTTTTCTAAAACCAGAAAAAATATGTAAAAATAGAAAAAAAATGTTCGTAATAAAATATTTTCATTTTTTAAGAACTGTAAAAATATTTTCGATTTTGAAAACATATTTTTTTTTTCATCTTTTTCAGTTTTTGTAAATATTTCGTTTTATTTTCATTTTTCTGATTTATTTTTTAAAAATAAAAAAAATCAAAAACGAAATTATTTTGTTGAAATTATCTTTTTCAGTTTTTAAAAAATGATTTTTTTATTAAAAACATTTTTTTCTGTTTTTACAAAAAAATTTAGTTTTAGAAAAAAATGCTTAAGAAACTAAAAAAATGTAAAAAAATTTTTTTTTTTTAGAAAACTGAATTATGTTTTGTAAAAACTGAAAAAAAAAAAGACTTTACAAAATTAGTGGACTACTAGTGCATTAGTTTAAGAAAATGAAAACATTTGTGATTTTTTTTTAAAGTTTTACAAAAAGAATAACAATTACTTTTAATTCAGCATTGACCTAGCGGTCAAAGGGCATAAGTGAACCAAAAAGGTGAATGAAGGGGTATTTTTAGCCCAATAGGTAGATGGAGTGTATTTTTGAATCTTTTCCAATAGTTTAGGGGTATTTTGAACCCTTTTCCATAGAAAAATTAAAGGGTATAATTTTTATTTTTGGGGGGGGGGGGGAGGGGATGGAGGGGTAGTGGAGTAGATGGTAACGGAAAAATTGAGATTTGAAAAGAAAAATCTTTTTTTTGGAGAGGGGGTAAGCTGGGTTGGTGAGGGTGGGGAAGGTTGAAAAGGAGCTTTGGAAAATGTTTCCTTATCTTGATAAGGAAAAATTTCTTCCAATTGGAGGAAAATGAGAATAACAACAATAACAATAACTACCAAGTGTATTCCCACAGGATGGAATCGGGGGAGGGTAATATGTACGCATGCCTTACCCCCACCCGCAAGGGCATAGAGGCTGTTTCCAATAGACTCTCGGCTTAGGGGAAGGAAAGGAAAAACAAAAACAAAATAAAATTGGTAACTCCAGCAGGAATCAATATATAATTATGTAAAACATAGACCATAAATAACAAGACATGCCAAAGAAAAGGTAAACAAAAAACATAAGCAAAAGGGCATCCACAAATATTTATTTAGTCATATCCTGTAAATAAAATGACATGCAATAATAACGACCACTAACTACCAAAAGGGTGCAATACAATACACCGACCATCTATGGAGAGCTCCACCAAATCCCGACCAGCCCCGGGAGAGAATTGCAAGAAATTCTAATAGCCCTTATCCTACAACCCTGATACTAGACCTCCAGGCTTTCCTATCAAGGGCCATGTTCTCGGAAATCCGCATCCTAGCCATGTCGTGCCTAATCACCACTCTCTAATACTTCTTTGGCCTCCCTATGCCTCGACTCATGCCAACCACTGCCAATCGCTTACAACTCCTCACCAGGGCACCTGGGCTTCTCCTCCGCACATGCCCGAACCACCTGAGCCTCGCCTCCCGCAGATTCTCATCCACTGGGGCCACCCTCACCTTCTCCCGAATAACTTCATTCTTAATCTTATCTAACCTGGTGATCCCCCACATCCACCTGAGACCTGAGCATTCTCATATCCGCAACCTTCATTCTCTGAATCTGAGAGTTCTTCATCGGCCAGTATTCCACCCCATACAACATGGCAGGTCTAACCACAACTCTATAAAACTTCCTCTTGAGTTTCTGTGGCACTTTCTTGTCACACAGGACTCCTAACGCAAGCCTCCATTTCGACCACTCTGCCCATATACGGTGGGTGACATCCCCGTCGATCTCTCCATCCCCCTGAATCACTGATCCAAGATATTTGAAACTATCCCTCTTGGCGATTGTGAGCACGTAATTTTTACCCCACGCGAGCTACTCCCAAATGAAATCAAAACAAAATGGCTTGTTTTATTGTGTGCATTTTTGTGTATTTTTGTGAATTTTTGCATTCGAGGGCTCATATTTATTTGTCTAAGTAAATAATTAATCACAAAAAGAAAAAATATATGTGCATTTGTGTTCTTTGTCAATTGGTTGATTTTACATTGAATTAATGAAGCATATTTTTACTACTCAATTTTGTTTTCAAAATGGCTTTTATTTCAAGTGAGTATTGATGAAGCAAGAGGCTAAAAATGCAAGCTCTCCAGGCCCAAATGGTATGTTCCGCCCGGTCCGTTCAATGAGTCTCTAAGACTCGTGAAACGACGTAGCAGGGCATTGAAGCTACGTCGTTCTGGCACTGGCAGATCTCGACCGTAGAGCCATCTCTAATCCAACGGTGGAGATCGCTTCGCCCTTACCCGTTTCGGGTAACCCGATCCAGGTCCGGACCAACCTAGTCCCTCACAGACACACAAACGACATCGTTTGGATAAGTGAGAAGATCCAGGCCGTTGATCTTATTTGATCAAACGGCCAGGATTAAATCCCAGCCCCACTATATATACCAAAAGACCTACCCAGCCCCCCTTAAGCCAGACCCCCCCTCACCTTCATCGTCTCTCTTAGAGACGAATTAAGCCTCCGCCTTCCACCACCGTGCTCCGCCTGCCAGAAATCGCCTCACGGCGGTTCCGGTAGGCCAAACCACCCCAAATTTACACCAGCCCTTCTCCTCACCTCCCTCTCCTCGAATCCGGCCTTCGTTGGTCTCGAATCTGTCTCAAACGCGTCGAATATTGGATCGAAGGTCGCCGGGATTTGAAATTCTATCCCAAACCACCCCAAACTCACCCCAAGCACTCCCATGACCTCCCTCATACCCCTACTAGCCCTGGTTCGGCTCGAATCTTGCCAGAACCGGTCGAGCCCCAAAAATGGCCACATGAACCCTAAAAATCCAAAATGGGATCTTCGTTCGAAATTGATAGGAGGTTGAGGTCTAATGGACCTTAATCTAGGTGTTCTCGACCGAGAACACCCCGATTAAGGCCCATTTGGCTTCAACGATTCAAGTCTGAGGTCAAGCCTGGGCCTTTGTTGATTTCAGAGGTATTCCTCCTCTTTCTTTACTCCGCATTGATTTCTCTGTGTGTTGTTTGGTTCATGTTTGTTTATAAATTTTCTAGCATTTTTTCTTTCTATCCCCGGACCCTTTATTTGGTCAATTTCTGTTCTTACTCATTTTTAATCAGTTGTTAGTTGTTGTGACCATCTTATGTGTTAAATTCGATTAGCGTCGTCAATTAAAATTTGATACCCCCTGAGTCTGCCCATAAACCGCGAATCACGAATTCGTAGGTCGATCGTTTATTATCGATTATATGTGTTGTAATCGACTAATCGAATGTTGACTATTAGCTTCGCAGGTCTGTTTATTAGCTTTTATGGTAGAAATTGATTACATATGGAACCACTGTTGGATTGTGTTTATTTGTGATTAGGGATTGTTTGGATATAGCTGTAAGATAACTTGAATCAGGAGGTTAGTATTTTAGGATTAAAGTGCCCTGCACAGCCTAGTGGAACCTGCTGTTACAGCAGGGCACTCAACCAGGCTTGCACTTAACATTTAAATTAATTAAAGCCCACACTTAAACAAGATTTAGTGGTTAAAACAAAGAATATAATGGGCTGGCAGAGAAGAGGATGGGCAGAGTTGGTTTTTCTGATTATTGTATCTTTAGAAGTTCATTTTTCCACTATAAGTATAAGGTTTGAACAGAATAGAGGGATCCTTTTTCTGAGGCAGCAGACATTAGAGTGAGAGTTCTTTTAAGAAGAGCATTCTGGCATTGGAAAAATAGGGAAGAAGTAAAGAAGAAAAGAAAACATTTCCTGTGATAGAGAGGGGATCTTCTGGAAAACAGCATACATTAGAGAGGGAATTTTAAAAGGGGAGCATTCTGAAATACAGAGAGTAGAGTATACAAAATACATATACGAGAGTCTCCAGCTTGAGTTCTATTTCTTGAGTTAATTCTAAAACTAAACGATAGCTGGCATTCTTTGTTTCTGTTTCATACTTGGATCTTGACAATAGCTAGAATTTTGGGTATTGGGATTGTTGTTTGAAGTTAATTGTGGTTCAATCAGTTGGGTACACAAGTCTCCTGAGGCATTTCAGAAGTATAGGGGTTTGTTTGATTTGGAATTCTTTACTGTTGGTTTCTTTGAAGTAGTTGAGCCTTTTGTCATTGATTTCTCTCTTTGGAGTCCGTTTGCTGGGACCATTTTGGTTGCTGTGGTTACTGTTGTACTGCTGATTGCTATACTGTTGTCACTGCTCACTCTTCTTCCTATTTCCATATTCCAGGTACACATCCCTATCATTGTAGCTTCTTGATTCGAAAAGGAAATGAAGCCTGAAGCTCTCTTTCAAATCTGTTTAGTACATGTAGTTGTCCAATGTTTCTTATATTTGTATGAGTACATGTAATTAAATCTGTCTTACTGGTTTGGGTTGTAAAGAAAGCATTCAGGGATAATTAAACTATTAGCGCTAAGACTGGAAATGTATTTAGATCAAAAAATACACTGTCATTGGATACGTATAGAAATCTGAAATATTCCTGCTGTATCTATGCTTGAATCTTCTCTATTCATGGTGTGTGATTTCCAAATCTGTCAATACTCGATCTTGTGTTAAAATTGAGATTAATCATCTGTCTAAGTAGAAAGTTTAAGGTGATTTGAACATCCGTGAGGAATGATATCTTGAATTTGCAAAAATAAGTGCCAGTTGCTCTTTGAGGATTCTTTGAATTCAAAGTAAGTTTTTCGTGTATTTGTTCACCATAGTCTTGAATCTGCTCACTTAGTTATCTAGTCGTATGTTTACTCGAATCGGTTATAGTTGAGTATGACTTTGTCATTATAGAAATTGGTTCGTTATTCTTCAACTGAACGACGTAGTTAGATTAAAGGAATCGGGGGTGCATTTCATGTGGCCCGACTCCAATTTTGAACAAGGTTAAATAAAGCGTGTCAGGAACCACAAGCGCATTTCATGTAGTGTGGCTTGCAACATGTTTTAAATAATCTTGAATCAACTCTTAAATAAATATAGCGGGATGTAGTTCGCTTTAAATTAGAATTAGAGGTGTGCCTCGCCTAACAAGTTATACAAATCGCGGGGCCCTCATAAATGTATATGTAAAAATATTTAGATTTCGAGATGTGCCGTTTCTTAGCGAATTTCATGGCCTTCTCAAAAGTGTAAATAAGTAATCGCTCTAGGCGCGTATTTTAATAATTTTACCTTCTTAAATACGGGTGTGCATTTCATGCGGCCCAAATCCAAATCCCAAAATGTTGAATAAGAATGTGTCGAGAATCCGGGTGCATTTCATGTGACGTGATTCGAAACATATTTTTAGGCAACATTATCTTTCGTAAATAATAATAATAATAATAAAAGCGGTAAAGGGAGATTAATTTGCATTAAGTATATAATTGTAAAATCAGATAAATAAGCCGAATATGACAGTTAAGCGACCGTGCTAGAACCACGGAATTCGGGAATGCCTAACACCTTCTCCCGGGTTAACAGAATTCCTTATCCGGATTTCTGGTTCGCGGACCGTTAAATAGAGTCAAACCTTTCCTCAATTCGGGTTTCAAGCCGGTGACTTGGGACACCATAAATCTCCCAAGTGGCGACTCCGAATCTCTCAATAAATGAATCCCGTTTTGGTTGTCCTTTAATTGGAAAAACTCTCTTTTATATATTGCGCCCTCGCGGGTAAGCGTAAAAAAAAATGTGACAGCTCTGGCGACTCCACTGGGGAAGCAAACCCAGAACCAATGGTTCAGGGTTTAAGAATTCGAGCTTTGAATGATTGTTACACTTGGCTTATTATTATCTGATTTTATTATATGTTTGTGTTTAATGTGTTAAATGTTGCTTTTTACCGCTTTGATATTTTGTGAATTGTACATATAAACCGTGCCGAAACCAATCTCCTCTCTGAGTCTTCTAAATCATGAAGAAGGGTGCACTTCGTGTGACTTCTTTTCTGTATAGTGTCTAAATTCCCACTTTAGAACGAGGTTTGGATAAGTTGCAAAACCGGTGAAGCTTCTGTATTCCCGGGTTGCTGCCTCCTCCTCGGCTCGAGTTGTCCGCTCGGGTAAGCCAGGTCTAGAACAATAAACCCAGGTTTTTGAACCTAGAATAACAAAGCTTCATGCCGGATCCCTAGTAGGAACGTTTATTTTCATCATGTTGCATTTGACTTAGGGGACTCAACACAGGGGTTGGGTCCGTCTAGAACAGGTGACCTGAAATGAAAAGACCATCGTGCTGCATCCTGTTTGTCTTACGCATTTATCTATTACAGACTTGCATGCTGACCGGCTTTAGATAAGGAAAATTTTAAAAAAAAAAAAAAAGAGAAAAAGAAAAAAAAGGAAAAATAGTGTGTTTTAAATAGTTTACTTGTTTTTTTTAGTAAAATGAATAAATAAATAATGTAGTTTGTTTTATTAAAATCGAACTACGTGGGTTTGATTCTCATTGGATGTGAGATACGTAGGCAACCTTTATCAGGTCCAACTTCACCTTTTGCAAAAATAACCAAAATCTTGAAACTAACTCTTTCGTACTAAATAAGTCGTTGATGCTGTTTTCAAAAAACAGCCGAATGTTCCCGAAAGGGACATCGGAAGGCTGATTTCGTACAAACGGCCACCTTTGGGTCAATTTTTTGATTTCGATCAATGTACCCCCACAGCCTTAAAATCTTCGTCCCCGAGACGTTGAAAGGCCGTGATTGAAAACTGAGTTTTTATTTAGCAAAACAAAGTTGTTTTTCTTTATTTAAATCACCTTAATAAATGTGCAGGATGAGTACGAATCAGAATAGATCATTTTCAGTCTTTAGCGAGGTCCCTCAGCAGCTCCACATATGGTGGAACGATTTGGAAGACAGTAGCAAAAAGATAGTGGAAAGAATCTTGGGAGGTTTTGTTAATCTGCTGAATATCAAGCCAAGGAAAGACATCATCGAGGCACTGATATCGTTCTGGGATCCGACCCGCAATGTGTTCCGTTTTGTCGACTTTGAACTGACACCCACGCTAGAGGAGATTGCAGGCTATGCAGGATTAAATGGAAAATTAAGAGGGCAATACCTGCTTTCACCAAGACCGGTATCTCCGCATTGGTTTCTGGATTTGTTAAGCATTAGTCGGAAGGTGAAAAATGATGATTTATTAGGGGGATGTTGCGATCTCCAATTCTTATACCAACGGTACGGCACTCCTCGGGGTTTTGAAGAGTCAAACCTTGGACTAACTCACACAGGGAATAGAACCAAGTGGGAGGCCAGACGAATTCTAGCGTTCATAACGACATTCTTGAGGATTGTGATTTGTCCACGCGAAGATAAGAAAATAGAGATAAGTCTTGTAGGAATAGTCGATGTTGCAATCGAAAAGGCTACCAGCACGGTAGTTCCTTTGGTTTTGTCCGAAATCTATCGAGCCTTGACGGTATGCCGAGAAGGGGGCAATTTCTTTCAAGGATGCAATCTGTTACTCCAATTGTGGATGCAAGAACACCTCCATCACCAGACACAATACATGAACCATGGGTTGACTGGAAAAAACTGTATTAGGGGTTTTGAGGAACGGATGATAGGCGCTGTATTCCCCGAAGGGGTCGAAGCATGGCTTGCACGACTAAGCTCAATAGAAGCCGATCAAGTTGAATGGGCGTTCGGGTGGTTACCCGATACTGAAGTAATATATATGGCAGCCGAGGAGTGTTATATTCTTCTGATGGGGATCCGCAGTGTCCAACCATATGTTCCTCATCGGGTATTACGTCAACTAGGAAGGTTTCAGGTTATTCCTACTGATCAAGATCCGAGAAAGCACGCCATTGAGTTGAGCCCAGGAGTCGTATTCCCCGAAGAAAAGATTAGAAAGCTGTGGCATGAATGTAGATTCCTGGAGCCTAAAACTATGGTTCGGGAACTAGCTAAAGGTGAGGTGGATCCAAAGTACAATGTGTGGTTCGGGAAAAGGTTTCAGATTCGTCGGAAATGTTCTAAAAGAGCCCATGTCCAACAGTTCACGGAAGATTCACGGGAGCAATGGAATTGGCTAGCAAAGGAGGAAGGGTACAGGACGAAGATTGGTAGGATAGAACAACATGTCCGGGACCTTCAATTCGAGAGGAGTATGCAAGCTGCCGCCGACGAGGGAGATAAAAAGAAGTTGGCACAAGAAAATGACTTTTTGAGAGCTCAAGTCCAGCAAATGAAGAGGGATGCTGACAGACAATTGAGGAGTCGGTCAGACGAAAAATTGATAAGGATTTTAAAAAAGCAAGTCACAGATGTCCAAAAAGAATTAGAAGAGTCAAAGTCCCAAACAATAAGGATCCGTACTAGCTGGAGGAGGGAGGCACATCAACAGGCACTTCATATACAGCAAGTGGAAAAAGATTATACTGAGGTCATCACCAATCTAAGGGAAGCAAATGTTACCCTCAGGGAGCGGATTTTCAAACAAACCTGGGATGCCAGAGCAGACCTCGACCATTGCCACAATTTGATGGCCCGACTGCAAGAACAAGTGGATAGGCTCTTAGATCGGGTCACCAACAATGCTCGAAGATTGGGGGCGAAGAACCAGCGGATAGAACAGCTACTCAGAGAAAGGGACATGATCAAAGATAGAATTGGAGAGATCGGGCATTATGGCACCATGAAGTGCTTAGCTTGTGAACAAATGCCCCGCGCCGCCCTTCTTGCTTCGATTATGGACTATGTTCATCAGATCATGAGAGAGTTGAGGGGACTACACAGGGACCTCACACCAAGGCCCGCGGCAAGGCCGGACGATGCCTCGCGGGCCCCTAGGAGTTTAAGAGCATTAGGCTATTGATTAAAAAATGTATTTTTTTTATTTTTATTTTGTTGACATTTTCAGTATTTTTATGTTTTTTGAGTCAAGCATTTATCTCTTGTTGTTGATTATTGTAAGACATGTTTTGTGACCGTAAAGGTTTTTCATTATGAGAATTCCAGAATTTCGCCACAATCTTGTTACCAGAACTACGCTCGGTCTGATTCACGCGGGGACGTGATACGTAGGCAATCCATATAAGATTCGACCACCACTAGAAAGAAAGGAAAATAACATGAAGGTTAATAACAATAAGGTTTTCAAGGATAATTAAAAAAAAAAAAAATTGGAATGACGCATGTGATGAGTACATATAGAAAGGGTTAATTGGTTAGGTGCATTGCATCCAACGTGCTATAACATATCTGTTAAACTCAGTAAGCTAACAAGTTTGTTCCATATTCCAGAAAAGTTTAGCAGTTGGTTTGACATAATATACTGGCCAGCCACCATTACCGTACTAGATCTAAAGGGCCAATTCCAGCAAGTATGTCCAGTTCCGGTAAAAGTCTCGAGGAAGAGAAATCGGAGATACAGATCATGAAAGAAGAGGTAGATCGGTTGAGACAGCAGATAACGGAGATGCACCTAGCCTGGGCTAGGGGACAGTCCTCACCAAACCTCCCTACTCTCGCATCAGCTCCAGAACACCCACCCCTTGATCCTTCGACGAGCGCCCCGATCTATCCATATTATCAAGGGGAAAACCCTTATGCTACCCAAATTCCACCAGCCAAACAAAATCCTCCTCCCATGGTCACCCCTATTTTTGTGGCACCTCCACCTGCTAATCTACAAAAGTCATCCGGGGAGCCGCATGTTCAAATCCACGACAATTCTTACTATCCTCCCGAGCCTACCTTTAGGGCTCCGGAACCGCATCCGCACACCCCTCACTGGGATAACCCGGCAGAACCGGAAAAGCACTTCTAAAATTTGGAGCATGAGGAAGTTATTCGAAAAGTTAAAAGCCTGGAGCAGTCCTTCGGGAATATGCATGGTTTGGGCAACCAGGTCAGCGTCGCTTACAAAGATCTATGTCCATTCCCAGATGTCCAGTTGCCGGCCGGGTTCAAAATGCCCAAGTTTGACCTATACGAAGGGCATGGTGACCCAGTAGCCCATCTTCGAGGTTTTTGTAGTAAAATGCGAGGAGCCGGAGGACGAGACGAGATTCTGATAGCTTACTTCGGTCAGAGTTTGGGGGGGTCCGCACTAGAGTGGTACACTAGGCAGGATCCCAGTAGATGGTTTACATGGGATGATTTGGCTCAAGCATTCATCGGCCAGTTCCAGTATAATCTTGAAATAGTCCCCGATCGCTTATCATATCTAAAGCTAGAGAAGAAACCCACCGAAAGCTTCAGAGAATTTGGTTTCCGCTGGAGGGAACAGGCAGCAAGGGTAGATCCGCCTATGAGAGAGAATGAGATGGTGGATTACTTCCTGCAGACACTAGAGCCAACCTATTTCGGACATCTGGTGACGTCCGTGGGTAAGTCATTCACCGAGGTGATAAAGATGGGGGCTATGATCGAGGAAGGCTTGAAAGCCAACAAGATCATGAGCTATTCAACGTTGAAAGCCACCACTCAAGCTATTCAAAGTGGTACCGGAGGAGTGCTTGGGAAAAAGAGGAAGGAAGAAGTCACGGCAGTCGAGTCCGGAACATGGTTCAGAAATAGAGGCCCCGCACCCCAGTATAACCCGCCACAACCTCACCACCAAAATTACCTCCACAATCCATATAACCACCTGCAACACTACTATCCAACACTTGATCCCCATTTTACTGTCCATCACGCTTAGTCATACGCCACACTTCCCGTCCATGCACCATGGCGTGCACCAAACCCGCAAAACAGTTATCCACCCCCCAAGAGCCTAAAGAAACCCCACGGGCGCGAGTTTTCGTCCGAACCAAGCATTCAAGAGCGACAGGGCGCCAAGGCCAAAGACTTTCACTCCCTTGGGAGAGTCTTACACCAGTCTGTTCCACCGATTGAAGCAAGTTGGGTTGCTAAATCCGGTCGAGGCTAAGCTGCCAAACCCTCTTCCAAAGTATTTGGATTATTCAATAAATTGTGCATATTGTTCAGGATGTCCGGGGCATGACACAGAAAAGTGTTGGAGGTTGAAAACAGCTATCCAGGAACTCATCGACACTCGCAGGATTGAGGTCCAGACTCCAGCAGAACCCGACATCAACCGAAATCCACTCCCAACTCATCGTGAGACCAACATGATCGAGCTGGTACGGGTAGAAGAGGGAAAGGAGAAAGCCTCTCAGACTGTAATGATGATCAAGTCTAGTGGGGTAGGAATGAAAAGGGGGCCAAGCCTTGATGTCACTCATTTTCAAGAAGGACGTACAAGAGGGGTTGGAAGCAGAAAGGGGAAATGCAAGCGAAGTACCGATGAGGCCGGGTGGAGCAAGAATAGTTGTACCAGGGGTAGCAACGGTAGCAGGTGTTCGAGTGGATCCTTTCATCATCAAGCCAGCAATACAGTTGCCAATAGCCGATAGCAAAGCTATTCCATGGAATTATGATCGGGTCACGACAACCTACAAAGGAAAAGAAGTTAAAGAGGAAGTCTGCGAAGCGCAAGGTTTGACCCGCTCAGGGAGATGTTTTGCCCCTGCGGAATTGAGGAAGACTACTCCGGCAGCACTGAAAAAGCCGGTAACTGACGAAGAGGCAGAAGAATTCCTGAAAAAGATGAAGCTGCATGATTATTCCGTCTTAGAACAGCTGAAGAAAACCCCTGCGCAAATCTCATTGCTGTCCTTGCTGATACATTCTGAAGAACATCGGCAAGCTTTGATGAAAGTTTTAAATGAGGCCCATGTACCTGATAAAATCTCTGTGAGTCATTTGGAAAAGATTACCAATAGGATCTTCGAAGCGAACCGGATCACCTTCACCGATGATGAGTTGCCTGAGGAAGGCACCGAGCACAACAAGGCTTTATATCTTACGGTAAAATGTGAGGAGTCGGTGGTTACCAAAGTCCTAGTCGACAATGGGTCCAGTGCGAACATTTGTCCTCTCTCTACACTAAACAAGTTGAAAGTGGATATCGGCAGGATACGCAAGAACAACACATGTGTCCGAGGGTTTGATGGAGGAGGCAAGGCGTCGATCGGGGACATAATGTTAATCTTGACAATCGGACCAGTGGAGTTCACCATGGAATTCCAGGTGCTGGACATGGTAGTGTCATATAACCTTCTGATAGGGCGACCGTGGATCCATGCCGCAAAAGCAGTTCCATCCAGCCTACACCAACTAGTCAAGTTTGAGTGGGACCAATAGGAGATCGTAGTCCATGGAGAGAATGATCTACAACCAGGCATCATCGTCCCCTTTGTTGAGACAGAAGAGGATGTTGGGCCATGGGTATACCAGATCTGCGATGTGGTATCCGCCAACCGAGTTCCAGAAGGGGAATGCATTCCCAATGACAGAATAATTACTGCAGACGTCATGGTGGCTCATGAAATGTTGAGAAACGGTTTCATACCCGGCAAAGGTTTAGGTGCATCTCTGCAAGGAATCATACAACCGGTATCCGTGGTCGAAAATGTGGGAACCTTCGGCTTGGGATTCAAGCCAACATCAGAGGACATCCGGCGAGCCAAGAGGAGTAAGCAGAAGACATGGGTGCTCTCGAAGCCTGTTCCACGCCTTTCCCGATCTTTTGTCAGATCAGGAGTAAGAGGACATCCGACGACAAAGGTTCCCAGTCCTATGGTTAGGCCAGACGAAGAGTTCTTAAGAAAGTTCGAGAACCTATTCACAGATGTATGCATGCTAGAGGATGGCGAAGGATCCAGCCATGCCGACATACAGTTTCTGGGATCGAAAGCAAAGTTGAATAATTGGAAGGCTACTCCTCTCCCTGTCCGGAAGGAGTCTTGGTAGTTTGTTTTGGATTGTTTTCTTTCGAAATTTTGTGTTGGGTTTGTCCCCGAAGTAAAATCCGTTTGTTTCAGTTCATTTTGATTCGAGTTTGCAAGCTTGTTTTTCCCTGTACTGTTCCCATTAATGAAGTTTTGTTCCCTTCGTTTCTAATTTTGTTTATTTTCCTTCTTTTTACTTTTTTGAGCAGCCTTCTTTCAACTGATCTTAATGATATGGCGTGCTTAAAGGTTAATCAACCCAGTCTAGAAAGTCAATCTGGTTTGGAAATAATAACGCATGAAATAAGAAGTGACGAGAGGGAATCGGAATACAGCGATGATGAAGCCGTAGAGGAAATCGGCAAAGAATTAAGTCACTTCGAGGAAAAGCCCAAACCTAATTTGAACGATACGGAGGCTATTAATCTGGGGGATACGAATGATGTTAAAGAAACCAGAATAAGTGTCCATATTGAGCCCAACTTGAGGGAGGAATTGATCAAAACACTCATGGAGTTTAAAGACATTTTCGCATGGTCGTACAACGACATGCCAGGACTCAGCACTGTTCTAGTGGTTCACAAATTACCCACTGACCCGGCATGTCCTCCCGTCAAGCAAAAACTGCGGAAATTCAAGACGGAGATGAGTGTAAAGATCAAGGAGGAAGTAACCAAGCAGTTGCAGGCGAAAGTCATTCATGTCACTCGATACCCTGAATGGTTGGCTAACGTAGTACCGGTGCCAAAGAAAGACGGGAAGATGAGAGTATGCGTGGACTACCGCAATCTCAACAAGGCGAGCCCTAAGGATAATTTCCCACTTCCCAATATCCATATCCTGATTGACAATTACGCCGGACGTGAAATCGGATCCTTTGTGGACTGCTACGCGGGATATCACCAGATCTTGATGGATGAAGAGGACGCAGAAAAGACGGCTTTTATCACACCATGGGGGACTTATTGCTACCGGGTGATACCGTTCGGTTTGAAGAACGCAGGGGCAACATACATGAGGGCGATGACTACGGTATTCCATGACATGATACACAAGGAAATTGAAGTGTACGTGGATGATGTGATCATAAAATCTAGACGTCAAGAAGACTACGTTGCCGACCTCAGGAAGTTCTTCCAAAGACTTCAAAGATATGATATCAAGCTCAATCCGGCCAAATGCGCATTCGGAGTTCCATCCAGGAAAGTTGCTAGGATTCATCGTCAGCCGACGGGGCATTGAGTTGGACCCATCCAAAATCAAGTCTATTCAAGAGCTACCCCCGCCAAAGAATAAAACAGAGGTAATGAGTCTGTTGGGAAGGTTAAATTACATTAGTAGGTTTATTGCTCAACTTACAGCAACCTATGAACCCATATTCCGTCTGTTGAAGAAAGACGCTGCGATAGAATGGACGACAGAATGTCAGGAAGCGTTTGACCAAATCAAAGGGTATCCGTCAAACCCACCCGTACTAGTTCCGCCTGAACCGGGTAGACCCCTGATTCTTTATCTAACGGTTTTGGAGAATTCGTTCGGCTGCGTACTGGGGCAGCACGATCTTACTGGCAGAAAGGAACGGGCCATTTACTACCTCAATAAGAAATTCACGGTCCACGAGGTTAAGTACACTCATTTGGAAAAGACATGTTGTGCCTTGACTTGGGTAGCCCAAAAACTGAAACATTATTTGTCTTCTTACACCACTTATCTCATTTCGCGTTTGGATCCGTTGAAGTATATTTTCCAGAAACCTATGCCTACAGGGAGGTTAGCAAAATGGCAAATATTACTTACAGAGTTCGACATCATATATGTGACAAGGACGGCTATGAAAGCTCAAGCCCTAGCCGATCACTTAGCGGAGAATCCTGTCGATGACGGATACGAACCTTTGAGGACGTATTTTCCGGACGAAGAAGTATTGCAAATTGATGGGTTGGAATTAACCGAGGATCCAGGGTGGAAGCTTTTCTTCGACGGAGCGGCGAACGCAAAAGGAGTCGGAGTAGGGGCTGTGCTTATCTCTGAAACAGGACATCATTATCCTGTTACTGCTCAACTGCATTTTCATTGTACCAATAATATGGCTGAGTACGAGGCATGTATCTTAGGGTTGCGATTAGCGGTGGACATGGATGTACAGGACGTCTTGGTCTTGGGGGACTCGGACCTTCTGGTACATCAGATTCAGGGAGAATGGGAAACCAGAGATTTGAAGCTTATCCCGTATCGTCAATGTTTGCATGATCTGACCAAGCGTTTCCGATCAGTAGAATTCAGGCATATCCCAAGGATGCATAATGAGGTTGCCGATGCTTTGGCTACGTTGGCATCGATGTTACATCACCCGGACAAGATTCATGTTGATCCGTTACATATTCAGATCCGAAATCAACATGCTTATTGCAATATGATAGAAGAAGAGATGGATGGTGAGCCATGGTTTCATGATGTCAAGGAGTACCTCAGGTTAGGAATATACCCAGAGCAGGCAACTGGAGATCAAAGGAGAGCTATTCGGCGATTGGCAAACGGATTTTTCCTTAGTGGAGGGGTGTTGTACAAAAGAACCCCAGATTTGGGATTGTTGAGATGCATAGATGCGAGTCAAGCCACAACGGTAATGACAGATATACACTCGGGAGTTTGTGGGCCACACATGAGCGGATATGTATTGGCAAAGAAGATTCTTCGAGTAGGATATTACTGGCTCACTATGGAGCGTGATTGTATAAGTTTCGTGCGAAGATGCCATCGGTGTCAGATACACGGAGATTTGATTCATTCTCCACCGACTGAATTGCATACAATGTCAGCACCATGGCCGTTTGTTGCATGGGGTATGGATGTTATTGGACCTATAGAACCTGCGGCTTCCAATGGTCATAGGTTCATTCTAGTAACGATCGATTATTTTACCAAGTGGGTGGAGGCCAAAACCTTCAAATCAGTGACCAAGAAGGCGGTGGTGGACTTCGTACATTCCCACATCATCTGCAGGTTTGGAATTCCAAAGATAATCATCACGGATAACGGTGCCAATCTTAATAGGGGATTGATGAAGGAGGTATGTCAACAGTTCAAGATTACACACCGAAATTCCACACCATACCGTCCCAAAGCAAATGGTGTGGTTGAGGCGACAAACAAGAATATAAAGAAGATATTGAGGAAGATGGTAGAAGGGTCTAGGCAATGGCATGAAAAGTTACCATTCGCACTGTTGGGTTATCGCACTACCGTCCGGACTTCGGTAGGTGCAACTCCTTACTTGTTGGTGTACGGGACTGAAGCAGTAATACCAGCAGAAGTTGAAATCCCATCCCTCCGAATTGTCGCCGAAGCCGAGATTGATGACGACGAGTGGGTCAAAACCCGATTAGAGCAATTGAGCTTGATCGATGAAAAGAGATTGACAGCAGTATGTCACGGCCAATTGTATCAAAAGAGAATGGCGAGAGCATACAACAAGAAGGTACGTCCCCGGAAATTCGAGGTGGGACAACATGTGCGGAAGAGAATTCTACCACATCAGGCCGAAGCGAAAGGCAAGTTCGCTCCAAATTGGCGGGGACCATTTGTTGTGACTAGGGTATTATCCAACGGCGCGCTATGTCTAACTGATATTGAGGGAAGATGCACTGATATGGCTATCAATTCTGATGTAGTCAAGATATATTATGTGTAATTTTTTAATGCATTTGTCAACGTTTGGTTTCGTTTGTTTGTAGTTGGCATTTTTCGGAGAATGAAATGACAGAGGCAATTTTTCTACTACCCAAACACTTTAACCCTTGTTTTTCCCCTTTGAGCCTTAATTATTCTTTCATATACCCTCTTTCGGAATCATCAAGGAAGATGTGTAACAAAATAGAAAAAGGAACAAAGAAAAGACACAAGAAAAAGTGAACTACGTTTGACCTGATTCCTCAAGAAGGATACGTAGGCGCCACACGGCTCGGTCATAATAAAATAAAAATCAAAGATTCCCCAAGCAACAAAACTGGGGCAGAATTCATTGTTTCATTTGAAAAGATGATGTGAATTCCGAAAGTTGTAATGAGCTAACCGTTGAGGCTATACCTCTTTTCTTTAGCCTCACGCACAAAAACCACATTAATGACCGAAAAAGACCTCTCGATCAGTATTTGAAAAATGCCAAGTCATGCGAATTAAAGCCAAAAGTGACACTCCGACCCTCGATTGAATCCAGGATGCACAAGCCGAAAAGGGATAATGCTTTAGAGGGAATCTCGTGGGTAATACCCCAGCCTGGAAAGAAAGCGAAATGAGAGAGCCTTAACGGTGAAAACCCTCGCGGGCACCTTAAGGCGAAGAAAGCTGAGAGAAATAAAATGAGAGAGTCTTACGGTGAAAACCTTTACAGGCACCCTAAGGCGGCGGGAGGTCGAGAGAAATGAGAGAATCTCATTAGTGAAAACCCTTTGAAGGGCACTATGAGGTGACAAGGCGAGATGGTTACAAGGTGTCTGTATGAGACAAGGTCGGGACATTCGTTGCTTCTAGCAAAACGCAGCCATCAGAAAGTGATTGGCACAAATAGACTGGATAGATTAATCTCGAAGGCACGACACAACCATTGGATCAGTTGT
The DNA here is from genome assembly GCA_032618575.1 of Nicotiana noctiflora. Taxonomy (NCBI): domain Eukaryota; kingdom Viridiplantae; phylum Streptophyta; class Magnoliopsida; order Solanales; family Solanaceae; genus Nicotiana; species Nicotiana noctiflora. The sequence continues at coordinate 59,396 of JASVEL010006447.1, forward strand.
ACATTCAGATAAGTTTTCCCAGTTTTGAGTTCAGAAAAGCTTTCCCTTCCTTTTGTCATTTGCGGTCAGCATTCTTCATCTATCATTTTTCTCTTTTTTTGTTTTCGAAAATTGACTTTTAAAGCTTAATACCAAGTCTCCCGAAGCGGTACAATGAAGATGAATAGGCGTGGAACAAGGCGATAAAGTAAAAGTCGTTCCGATATTAAGATTGGAACGGCAAGTTGACTGGAAGGTTCACAGGAATAATGGAGTAGGGTGGACAAATGTTACACATCCGAAAGATAATTTCTCACAACAGATCATCGACTAAAAGGGCCGGACCACATTGAAGTTGGAATAAAAAGGAAAGATGAGAGGCCATCTATGGAAAGAGCGCCATCCCCAGCAAGTATCAACGTCGTCCCCAAAAGTTCGAGGAAGGCGAAGCAGCTAAAAGAGAAAAGAAAATGGCCCCAGCAAGAGTGGCACGACCACTCACTGCGTTTTGAAACTGACAATTTTTCTTTGATTTAAAGCAGGAAAAGAGGGTTCGTCGGAGGAAAAGCATGCCACCTAGAAGGTTATCAAACTGGGGCAGAAAATTTTCTCCCATTGCGAAAATTTTCTTGAAAGCAAATACCTAGTGGATAAGGATAGAAAACAACACAAGATTTTGGGAAGAAGGAAAATACCGGCTTCGAGCGGAGTAGTTTTGAAAGATGTCAGATAACACAAGGAAGTGATCTTTGAGCATATCCTCAGTAGTCAGGAGGGAAAGCAACACGACCCAGGAGGAAAGTAGCTCCGAAACAAGGTAATTTAGGAAAAATGATAGTTCAAGAGTCAATGCAGCAAAAATGAAATGGTACAAGAAGCAAAGGAAGGTGATCTAGTTCTGAAGTCGTAGTTGAAGTCAGGGAGCCCGCCTGGAGAATGGAGTGGAAATTTATTTTTGAAGTTGTAGTTGAAGTCAGGGAGCCCGCCTGAAGAATGGAGTGGCGATTTAATGTTTAAAGTTGTAGTTGAAGTCAGGGAGCCCGCCTGAAGAATGGAGTAGCAGTTTATTTTTAAAGTTGTCGTTGAAGTCAGGGAGCCCGCCTGAAGAATGGAGTGGCAATTTATTTTTGAAGTTGTAATTGAAGTCAGGGAGCTCGCCTGGAGAATGGAGTGGCAATTTATTTTTGAAGTTGTAGTTGAAGTCAGGGAGCCCGCCTGAAGAATGGAGTGGCGATTTATTTTTGAAGTTGTAATTGAAGTCAGGTAGCCCGCCTGGAGAATGGAGTGACAAATTATTTTTGAAGTTGTAGTTGAAGTCAGGGAGCCCGCCTGAAGAATGGAGTGGCGATTTAATGTTTAAAGTTGTAGTTGAAGTCAGGGAGCCCGCCTGAAGAATGGAGTGGCGATTTATTTTTGAAGTTGTAATTGAAGTCAGGGAGCTCGCCTGGAGAATGGAGTGGCAATTTATTTTTGAAGTTGTAGTTGAAGTCAGGGAGCCCGCCTGAAGAATGGAGTGGCGATTTATTTTTGAAGTTGTAATTGAAGTCAGGGAGCCCGCCTGGAGAATGGAGTGGCAATTTATTTTTGAAGTTATAGTTGAAGTCAGGGAGCCCGCCTGAAGAATGAAGTGGCGATTTAATGTTTAAAGTTGTAGTTGAAGTCAAGGAGCCCGCCTGAAGAATGGAGTGGCAATTTATTTTTAAAGTTGTCGTTGAAGTCAGGGAGCCCGCCTGGAGAATGGAGTGGCAATTTATTTTTGAAGTTGTAGTTGAAGTCGGGGAGCCCGCCTGAAGAATGGAGTGGCGATTTAATTTTAAAGTTGTTGTTAAAGTCAGGGAGCCCGCCTGAAGAATGGAATGGCGATTTATTTTAAAGTTGTTATTGAAGTCAGGGAGCCCGCCTGAAGAATGGAGTGGCGATTTAATGTTTAAAGTTGTCGTTGAAGTCAGGGAGCCCGCCTGAAGAATGGAGTGGCGAATTTAATTTTAAAGTTGTCGTTGAAGTCAGGGAGCCCGCCTCAAGAATGGATTGGCAATTTATTTTTGAAGTCGGTTGAGGAAAGCGGTAGAGTATAACGGAAATCCCCAGCATGAATCCAAATTCATAATCAAAAGGAAGGCAACAAGGATCCGAAAGATAGGTTCAGACTTTGAAGGAGAATAGTTCGAAGATCAAAAAGAAGGGACCAATGGTCGGAGTTCGGCAATCAAGATAAGCCGAAATAACGAGTGTCAGAAGAAAAGAAGCATATGAAGAAACATCAGAGCCAGCAGGATGGCAAGGAACATGACAAGATCAAGTTGAAAGGATAGATAAGAATTGGCAATACTGTAACTTAGTCTAGCTTCTTATTTTTGTTTAGCACGGGGTAATAAGGAGATCAGTTAAGCAGTGACAACAGCAGCAACAACAGTAACAGCAAGATCACAGCAGTCACGGTAGTCCCAGCTACCAAAAATTTCCCGAACTACATTGACCTGATTCCCTTTAGCCAGGGATATGTAGGAGACCTTCTGAAGCAAAGGTTCGGTCAAAATTTTTCCAAAAAATGCTTCATACGGAGTACTTAAACGGGCAAAAAGTTGCTCGTATCCGCTCACTTGTCTTTGCATGAAAACTCTTCATGTTTCCGCGCAAAGAGGGGCAGCTGTGAGCACGCAATTTTTACCCCACGCGAGCTACTCCCAAATGAAATCAAAACAAAATGGCTTGTTTTATTGTGTGCATTTTTGTGTATTTTTGTGAATTTTTGCATTCGAGGGCTCATACTTATTTGTCTAAGTAAATAATTAATCACAAAAAGAAAAAATATATGTGCATTTGTGTTCTTTGTCAATTGGTTGATTTTACATTGAATTAATGAAGCATATTTTTACTACTCAATTTTGTTTTCAAAATGGCTTTTATTTAAAGTGAGTATTGATGAAGCAAGAGGCTAAAAATGCAAGCTCTCCAGGCCCAAATGGTGTGTTCCGCCCGGTCCATTCAATGAGTCTCTAAGACTCATGAAATGACGTAGCCTAGCATTGAAGCTATGTCGTTTCAGCATCAATGGATCTCGACCGTAGAGCCATCTCTAATCCAATGGTTGAGATCGCTTCGCCCTCACCCGTTCCGGGTAACCCGATCCAGGTCCGGACCAACCCAGTCCCTCACAGACACACAAATGACATCGTTTGGATAAGTGAGAAGATCCAGGCCGTTGATCTCATTTGATCAAACGGCCAGGATTAAATCCCAGCCCCACTATATATACCAAAAGACCTACCCAGCCCCCCCAAGCCAGACCCCCCCCACCTTCATCGTCTCTCTTAGAGACGAATTAATCCTTCGCCGTCCACCACCGTGCTCCGCCTGCCGGAAATCGCCTCACGGCGGTTCCGGTAGGCCAAACCACCCCAAATTTACACCAGCCCTTCTCCTCACCTCCCTCTCCCCGAATCCGGCCTTCGTTGGTCTCGAATCTGTCTCAAACGCGTCGAATATTGGATCGAAGGTCGCCGGGATTTGAAATTCTATCCCAAACCACCCCAAACTCACCCCAAGCACTCCCACGACCTCCCTCATACCCCTACTAGCCCTGGTTTGGCTCGAATCTTGCCAGAACCGGTCGAGCCCCAAAAACGGCCACATGAACCCTAAAAATCCAAAATGGGATCTTCGTTCGAAATTGATAGGAGGTTGAGGTCTAATGGACCTTAATCTAGGTGTTCTCGACCGAGAACACCCCGATTAAGGCCCATTTGGCTTCAACGATTCAAGTCTGAGGTCAAGCCTGGGCCTTTGTTGATTTCAGAGGTATTCCTCCTCTTTCTTTACTCCGCATTGATTTCTCTATGTGTTGTTTGGTTCATGTCTGTTTACAAATTTTCTAGCATTTTTTCTTTCTATCCCCGGACCCTTTATTTGGTCCATTTCTGTTCTTACTCATTTTTAATCAGTTGTTAGTTGTTGTGACCATCTTATGTGTTAAATTCGATTAGCGTCGTCAATTAAAATTTGATACCCCCTGAGTCTGCCCATAAACCGCGAATCACGAATTCGTAGGTCGATCGTTTGTTATCGATTATATGTGTTGTAATCGACTAATCGAATGTTGACGATTAGTTTCATAGGTCTGTTTATTAGCTTTTATGGCAGAAATTGATTACATATGGAACCACTGTTGGATTGTGTTTATTTGTGATTAGGGATTGTTTGGATATAGCTGTAAGATAACTTGAATCAGGAGGTTAGTATTTTAGGATTAAAGTGCCCTGCACAGCCTAGTGGAACCTGCTGTTATAGCAGGGCACTCAACTAGGCTTGCACTTAACATTTAAATTAATTAAAGCCCACACTTAAACAAGATTTAGTGGTTAAAACAAAGAATATAATGGGCTGGCAGAGAAGAGGATGGGCAGAGTTGGTTTTTCTGATTATTGTATCTTTAGAAGTTCATTTTTCCACTATAAGTATAAGGTTTGAACAGAATAGAGGGATCCTTTTTCTGAGGCAGCAGACATTAGAGTGAGAGTTCTTTTAAGAAGAGCATTCTGGCATTGGAAAAATAGGGAAGAAGTAAAGAAGAAAAGAAAACATTTCCTGTGATAGAGAGGGGATCTTATGGAAAACAGCATACATTAGAGAGGGAATTTTAAAAGGGGAGCATTCTGAAATACAGAGAGTAGAGTATACAGAATACATATACGAGAGTCTCCAGCTTGAGTTCTATTTCTTGAGTTAATTCTAAAACTAAACGATAGCTGGCATTCTTTGTTTCTGTTTCATACTTGGATCTTGACAATAGCCAGAATTTTGGGTATTGGGATTGTTGTTTGAAGTTAATTGTGGTTCAATCAGTTGGGTACACAAGTCTCCTGAGGCATTTCAGAAGTATAGGGGTCTGTTTGATTTGGAATTCTTTGCTGTTGGTTTTCTTTGAAGTAGTTGAGCCTTTTGTCATTGATTTCTCTCTTAGGAGTCTGTTTGCTGGGACCATTTTGGTTGCTGTAGTTACTGCTATACTGCTGATTGCTCTACTGTTGTAACTGCTCACTCTTCTTCCTATTTCCATATTCCAGGTACACATCCCTATCATTGTAGCTTCTTGATTCGAAAAGGAAATGAAGCCTGAAGCTCTCTTTCAAATCTGTTTAGTACATGTAGTTGTCCAATGTTTCTTATGTTTGTATGAGTACATGTAATTAAATCTGTCTTACTGGTTTGGGTTGTGAAGAATGCATTCAGGGATAATTAAACTATTAGCGCTAAGACTGGAAATGTATTTAGATAAAAAAATACACTGTCATTGGATACGTATAGAAATCTGAAATATTCCTGTTGTATCTATGCTTGAATCTTCTCTATTCATGGTGTGTGATTTACAAATCTGTCAATACTCGATCTTGTGTTAAAATTGAGATTAATCATCTGTCTAAGTAGAAAGTTTAAGGTGATTTGAACATCCGTGAGGAATGATATCTTGAATTTGCAAAAATAAGTGCCAGTTGCTCTTTGAGGATTCTTTGAATTCAAAGTAAGTTTTTCGTGTAATTGTTCACCATAGTCTTGAATCTGCTCACTTAGTTATCTAGTCATATGTTTACTCGAATCGGTTATAGTTGAGTATGACTTTGTCATTATAGAAATTGGTTCGTTATTCTTCAACTGAACGACGTAGTTAGATTAAAGGAATCGGGGGTGCATTTCATGTGACCCGACTCCAATTTTGAACAAGGTTAAATAAAGCGTGTCAGGAATCACAGGCGCATTTCATGTAGTGTGGCTTGCAACATGTTTTAAATAATCTTGAATCAACTCTTAAATAAATGTAGCGGGATGTAGTTCGCTTTAAATTAGAATTAGAGGTGTGACTCGCCTAACAAGTTATACAAATCGCGGGGCCCTCATAAATGTATATGTAAAAATATTTAGATTTCGAGATGTGCCGTTTCTTAGCAAATTTCATGGCCTTCTCAAAAGTGTAAATAAGTAATCGCTCTAGGTGCGTATTTTAATAATTTTACCTTCTTAAATACGGGTGTGCATTTCATGCGGCCCAAATCCAAATCCCAAAATGTTGAATAAGAATGTGTCGAGAATCCGGGTGCATTTCATGTGACGTGATTCGAAACATATTTTTAGGCAACATTCTCTTTCGTAAATAATAATAATAATAAAAGCGGTAAAGGGAGATTAATTTGCATTAAGTATATAACTGTAAAATCAGATAAATAAGCCGAATATGACAGTTAAGCGACCGTGCTAGAACCACGGAATTCGGGAATGCCTAACACCTTCTCCCGGGTTAACAGAATTCCTTATCCGGATTTCTGGTTCGCGGACCGTTAAATAGAGTCAAACCTTTCCTCAATTCGGGTTTCAAACCGGTGACTTGGGACACCATAAATCTCCCAAGTGGCGACTCCGAATCTCTCAATAAATGAATCCCGTTTTGGTTGTCCTTTAATTGGAAAAACTCTCTTTTATATATCGCGCCCTCGCGGGTAAGCGTAAAAAAGAGGTGTGACAGCGATGACCTGAGATCCAAGCTTCACGACCCCGCCTACTTCTTCGCTCGACTATGCGCTAAATTTACACTCCAGGTACTCTGTCTTAGACCTACTTAGTTTGAAACCCTTAGACTTGAGAGTCTCTCTCCAGACCTCCAACCTCTCGTTGACACCGACCCTAGTCTCGCTTATCAAGACTATGTCATCAGCAAATAGCATAGACCATGGCACATCCCCCTGAATATGGCGAGTTAGAGCATCCATCAGCAAAGCAAATAAGGGAGGGTTAAGCGCAGATCCTTGATGGAGCCCCATAACCACTGGGAAATGGTCTGAGTCGCCACCCACTGTCCTAACCCTAGTCTTAGCTCCATCGTACATGTCCTCGATCACTCTGATGTAGGCTTCCGGCACGCTCTTCGCCTCCAGGCACCTCCATAGCACATCCCTTGCGACCTGGTCGTACGCCTTCTCCAAGTCGATAAATACCATGTGAAGATCCTTCTTCTTATCCCTGAATTGTTCCACCTATCTCCTGACAAGATGGATAGCTTTTGTTGTGGAACGGCCCTACATGAAGCCGAACTGGTTCACGGGGATGGACGTCATCTCCTTCACCATCGCCTCTACCACTCGCTCCCAGACTTTTATCGTGTGGCTTAGTAATTTTATACCCCTATAGTTGTTATAAAATATTTAAAGCAACCAAACATTAGAAAATTATAAAACATTTTCCGAAAAATATTTTACTCCATACCAAACACACCCTTAGTCTATCTCTCTTATATTTTTTATGTTGAAGGTGGTTAAAAAAAAATTCTTACTTCCATTTTTTTGTCCTTTTTATTTTATTTTATTAGAATAAATGAAATCATTTTTGGATTAAAAGATACAACGATAAACTTAATTAATGCAAATATATAAAATATACAACATATTAATTAGTTGTGTTGTCTATCTAATTATGATTTGACTCTTTTATTTATAATTATGCAGAAACTAATAAATATTTTACTTGAGTTGAAAAATACATCTATAATTAAAGAACAACCATCATTTGAAGTAGTTGTATCAATTTACTAGGACCTGCTTTCATCAATTCGAGTAAATTTTCCTACACCAGCCAAAATTTCCATAATTTTATTTGTATGTCTTGATGCATATTTAAATAGACTTTTAATATTTCAAATATATTTTTTAAATATGCTATTTTTAAAATAAATATTTTTATTGAAATAGGGTACACGCGCAACGTGCGTACTCTTAGACTAGTATATAAAAAAGAAGGATAGTAAAAACATAAATATGTATTTACTTTAAGTTTTTACGATTATTACTTTTGTCACAATTTAGAATAAACTAGTGAACTAATCGCCGCTTCGCGCGATTGTAAAACATAGAGAATTTAACTTTTTATAAAAATACCAATTGAAAAATTTAGCTGAACTTTTAAAATCGAAACTTATTCCCTCCGTTTCAATTTATGTGAACCAATTTGACTGCGCGTGGAGTTTAAGAAAAGAGAGAAGACTTTTGAACCTGTGATGTAAAATGAGGCACATATATAATTGTTTTCAAATAAGAAAAGAGGTCATTCTTTTTGACACAGACCAAAAAGAAAATAAGTTCACATAAATTGAAACGGAGGGAGTATATCATAAGTGTATGCGGTTAAATAAATTGTACAAAATATTTTTTTATCACGTAATCATGTATGAATCACTTGGTCAAAATATGAAATAATCATCTTTTTCTATCATTTGGATATATAAAAAAAATTAACAAAAGTTTTGGGACCTCTCCTTGCAAATATACGATCAATATTTTATTTTATTTTGAGAAAAAATATACTAAAATATTGTTTCCTTTGATTTAATAATTTTAGATAATTTTCAATTTTAAAATCTGTCCATATTTTATAAAAATGTTGTATTTTTATTTCTTATATAATTAATTCTTTTTATTATTTTCTTGTATAGTGTAAGCTGAAATGAGGATTCACTTACAAAATCGAAATGAGGATTTGAAACATATTTTTAAATTTGTTTTCCTAAAAAGCTGAAATGAGGATTTACTTACAATGTTGATACTAATGGTACTAATGTAATTCTTAAGATAATCGTGATGAAACCAAAGAAATACAAAATAACAACCTATTTTCTTTCATACATATTGGTAGACATTACAATGTAACTACACGCAGTCTAATAGAAATTAGTGGTTTTTGTATCTTGTTCAACTATTCAGATTATCAACAAAAAAAAAGTTAATTGTATCGAAATTTTTCTGAACCATTACTAATTGAGGCTTTTACAGACAATTGGAGAATTCATTTACAAAAGTCAACACTAATTATGCTAATGCAACACTCAAGATTTGAATCATCCTGAAACACAAATAATTAACAATAAACATATTTTCTTCCATAAAAGCAAATAAAGTATGTAAACAAAAGAAAAAACACAGCCGAACTTCTAGCACCCATAAAAATATTCACAAGAAAACAGAAGGTTAATGAAACAAAGGCATTACTCCGCCCTGCATAGTTGAACTTCCACCCTCCAATCATTCAGTGATGGTGATGGACTGTTGTTAACCTCCAATAGAAACTACCCACAAGTATGGATTAGCAACTGGTATGCCACTTGATTTCTTCCTGATATTGATAAATTTTCTTATTGATGATGATATTCTTTCAACACGTAACAACCTATTGCATGCAACAATTACTCCATTAGAGGTGCACCCTGAGAACGCCTCGAGAAATCGTATTTGTAAGCCTCCCTCCACCGAGTAATTAGGACAACAGGAAATATGAGAGTAGCAATGTCTAATCCAATAACATGATTTGAATTAGTTTGTAAGACTTTCATGGAGTTACCGTCACATTTATGGCATTGGATGCCCCTTTTCTGTTGCTTCATGCACATATTTCCCAATGTAAAGGATTTTGTATTAGCTTAATGATATTGATATTATTTATTTTATTGAAAAGAAAAACTTCCACCACGAACGAAATAGTTACAAAGAAAGGTGAATATATAGGATTGGAAGAAGAGCAGTTAGAGGTGAAAAGTTTGTAACTGAAATGAAATTATGATGTTTAATTAAGAGTCATGTCTTTTATGTTTTTTAATATAGCACATAAATACTCGTAACTGATATGAAATGTTACGGTTTGTAACTGACATTAAAGGAAAATATTTAATGAGGAGTCATGTCTTTTGGGGTTTTTAATTAATATAACAAATAGTAAATTGAATAAAACCCCAAAATTCTAAGAAAAAAGATAAATAGTAATCCTAGTTTCTAAGAGGTGCCAAGTCACTTACACTATTCCCTCTTTTATATTATATATAGATATGGATGATTGTAATAGTATTTAATGGATTCACCCACTAAACCGATATGTTCAAACGCTAATATTCACATGCACTTACAAACATAGGCGTAAATTCGTAACTCATTACCAACGTTTGCAACAAATAATGATATCAGGGGTATTATCACATTTAGCTCACGCCATAAATTATTAGTATTCGATAGTCGTAAAAGTATATAAAGTTGTATAATTTTTGTATATAACATGCAAAATGTAGATAAAATATATTATATATTTTTAACTATTATTTTAAGAGCGGCTATACAGTGTCATTTTTTTTGTTATATAATCACAAAGAACATCTAAAATGCCTAATATAATTGTTAATGTCAAATACTTAAACAAAATATAGATAGTACATCCACTTAACTCGGACTTTCTAGAGCAGCTAACTTAATGTCTGATCTCAAGCCTCTAGTTAGTTTGTCGCCCCTATATCTAAAATACATGACATGTAAGACGTGAGCCCACTAACTCATGTCACACCTCCTTTTTCCGCACACCCGCGAGGGTGCGATAGTAAAGGAGTTTCTTCCAATTAAAGGACAATCAAAACGGGATTTATTTATTAAGAGATTCAGAGTCGCCACTTGGGAGATTTATAGTGTCCCAAGTCACCGGTTTGAATCCCGAATTGAGGAAAGGTTTGACTCTATTTAATAGTCCGCGAACCAGAAACCCGGATAAGGAATTCTGTTAACCCGGGAGAAGGTGTTAGGCATTCCCGAATTCCGTGGTTCTAGCACGGTCGCTCAACTGTCGTGTTTGGCTTAATCATCTGATTTTAGAACCTATATGCATTTATCTTTCTACCGCTTTTGATGACTTGAATTACCCGTATTTAAAGAAATTAATTCCGTGAACGTATACTTATCCTTTTTGACGCGTCAAATTATGCCACAAGAACGTGTCCACAATTAGTATCACTTTTGTTGACTTATTAAGAAAATTTGGCTAAAGTCGTGCAAAAGGCATCCCTCAACTCTTTTTAAAAAATTAAATTTGCAATTATATTACGCGAACGTATACATAATCACAATAGCATTTTAAAACGGACCTAACATGAGGCACGCCAAAAACAAACCCCACCGAAGAGGGTCCTAAAATATCAATCGAAATTGGAATTGCACAAACACCTATACCTTTCGAGTAAAAAAAAATGCAACATTTCTCTAAGAGCACTACTCATGTTTTACAAGGGTAGAGGATTTTCAATTGTGACCGTGTATGAATTATCCATTGTTTTAAAACCAAAATCTTGTGATTATAAGCCTGGCAATGATTCAACATTTTTTCAAAAAAAAAAAGGAAAACCAAGCCAAGCATGATGAACTAACTCATAAAAAATCCCCCTTTATTATTAAAAAAAAATGTGTAACCTAAGTGGAACCAATGATGAATTAATGAATCGTATAAGTTATTTTCAGTTATATGAAGGCAAACCTAAATATGCTTACTTGAATTAATTCTAATAGATCAACACACTTGCATCTACGACTATGAAGCTGCAAACCAAGCCAAACAATTTCAACAATTAAATAACAAGATTGGCATCTTCTACTGACCTAATTAAACTTTCACAATTAATCACCACAACTAATCCATATGAAATCAAACTTAACAGACCACTTAAACGATACCATACTTTATGAATTCAGTCCATGTTTACAACTCAAACTCAAACAAAACCATAATTAAAATAGGAGGATGCAAAGAAACACAAAATAACGCGAGATTACATCCATGAATTAACGCTCTCGACTATAAAAAAAAAAAAAGACCCAAACGTCCATCAGCTACAAGATTTTCTTATAATACTCTTTATTGTAAATGGGATCCAAGAAGTACCTGGAATTTGAGTAAAATAAGATAGAAGAGGTCAGCTACAACAGTGATTTGAACAAGCAACAACAATGATCAATTCCCAGTAATATGGAACCAATGAACAAACCCAAATAATCAAACCAGAAGTCAAAAGAGAACCTCGAAACCAATTTCAAACCATTTTTTGAACCTTAAATAGACCCAAGATGTTTCAGGAATGAGAAAAGCTTAGAAAAACCTCAAAATCTCACTAAAACAGTTACTCTCTTTTTAATGTTTCCCTATGTTTTTTCTCTCGGTCTCTGTCCTCTTTTTTGTGAGTGAAAATCTGATCATACATCAGTTAATTCCCTCCCCTTTCCAGATGTGTACTCCCTTTACACATGTATTTTTCAATTATTCTCTCATGTTTTCTTACTTTCCAGCTTGTATATTCTCTCCCCATGTGCTAGCATCTTCTTGATTAGGTGAGATTCACTTTTTATTAAACAATTCTTAAGGAATCCTTAAAGACCTTCTAATTAATTTCAACCAAACAAAACACATGCTCAATGTCTAAACATTGAACTTATCTGAATATAAACCTTAATGACAACCATCACAACTTACAAATAGTAAAACAAACAAAAACACCCAACTTAAATCCAGAATTACAAGAATCCTTCTTAAACCAATAATATACATATCACAACCACATTTCAACCTAAACAACAAGGTATCACCTCAAAAACACACTACACTGATTACCAATAAATCAAAAAACTCGAGAATAGCAGAGGAACAAAACGGATGAAGAGAAACTTAACATTTTAGACTAATGTTGAAGTGAAACATTTCAAATGCTAATCAAGCAATCCACAGGGTATTTTAACACATTGGCACTTAACATCTGTGAGCTATAATATTATGGCAAAAACAGATTCAACACTAACTAGATGACCTTAACGCGAAATTTTAGCAAACAAACGTCATTCAGTACATCCAAGGAATTCAGCAGCATGAAAAGCAGAACTCCTATTAAGTGATTGATCCATTTTCCTTATGATCAATAATCGAATAAGCTGCTCGATTCAAGTAAACTAGCTACTGCATTTCGACTAACATGATTCACAGGGTCGGGCAAGAACAAAGATACGTAACTAAACATCCGACGACGTTAATCGAAACAAATTCGTAATCCCATAACAAATACATTTAAAACAAGAAAAACAGAAAAATACGACACTAGCTATTCGACGACGCTAATCGAAACGAATATTTATTCTAAGACAAACACAATCAAATAAACAAATAGAAAAACAACTGACCAAATAAAGGTCTTATGGAGTAGAAAAAAAAAACAGAGAAATTAATTAAAAACGAATGAAATCACTAAACGGACTATACTATATAAAACAAAAATAGAAAAACAGGAAAAGAAAATACCTTAGAGGTAAAAAACATGAACGAACGGACTTGGACCAGCGGCGTTGACCTTTTGAAGTCAAACAGGCTCTAATCGGAGTGTTCTCAACTGAGAACACCTCGAATAGAGTCCATTGGACCACTAAATTTCAGTCAATTGGACTCAATTCGACCTTTCAAATTGTTAGGGTTCATGAAAGCATTTGGGGCTGGTGAGAAGTGGCTGTTGGCTGAAGGATTGTCGGCTGGCGGATGTTGGTTGAAGATGGGGTTGACCGGCGTGGCTGGTGGGACTTGGCCGTTAGCGGAGATGGTGAGAGAGGAGAGGTCGGCGGCGTTGTGAGAGATGAGAGAAGAAGGAGAAATGATTTTAGGTTTTTTGGGAAAGTGAGGGTGTAACGGTGGGTTTGGGGGGTTCTTTTGTGTATTAAATCAAGACTTTAATCTTAGCCGTTGGATTTAACAACCAACGGCTGAGATCAAATGAATTAACATGGGGCCGGGTCGGTTCAACTGGAAATGGGTTATTTAGTTGGGTTTTGGGTGAGGTAATTGGGTGTATTTAAGTTGGGCTTGAAGATTAGAATGAACTAGGCCCAATTCCGATTTCCCTCTTCTTCTTTTTTTGTTTGATTTTTTTTACTTTTTCTTTATCTTACTCCTAAATTAATTTCCAAAAATGTAAAATAAAAAAAAATCCTAATGCAAATTATAAAATCCTAATTAACTTACAAATACTAATTAATGCTTAATAAAAATTATCACACCAATTTAAAATAAAATCACACAATTGAGACATTAAATGCTAAAAATAGAACAAATACATATTTTTGTGATTTTTTTTCATTTTTCATAAAACAAACTTAATTACTCTTAATTGCAAACTTGAATTTATATGCAAATGCAAACATTTTTGTATTTTATATTAATTTAAATAATAGACATGCACACGCAAAAAATGAAAGTAATAAGAGAAAAATAACACAAAAATCACAAAAATCACGCACAACACAAAACTATTTTATTTTTTGAATTTTTTGGGAGTAATTCTCATGTAAGGCAAAAATCACGTGCTCACAGCTGCCCCTCTTTGCGCGGAAACATGAAGAGTTTTCGTGCAAAGATAAGTGAGCGGATACGAGCGATTTTTGCTCGTTTGAGCACTCCGTATGAAGCATTTTTTGGAAAAGTTTGACCGAACCTTTGCTTCAGAAGGTCTCCTACATATCCCTGGCTAAAAGGGAATCAGGTCAATGTAGTTCGGGAAGTTTTGGTAGCTGGGACTACCATGATTGCTGTGATCTTGCTGTTACTGTTGTTGCTGCTGTTGCCACTGCTTAACCGATCTCCTTATTACACCGTGCTAAACGAAAAATAAGAAGCTAGACTAAGTTACAGTATTGCAAATTCTTATCTATTTTTCAACTTGATCTTGTCATGTTCCTTGCCATCCTGCTGGCTCTGATGTTTCTTCACATGCTTCTTCTCTTCTGACAATTGTTATTTCGGCTTATCTTGATTGTCGAACTCCGACCATTGGTCCCTTTCTTGTGATCTTCGAACTATTCTCCTTCGAAGTTTGAATCTATCTTTCTGATCCTTGTTGCCTTCCTTCCGATTACGAATTTGGATTCATGCTGGGGATTTCCTTTACATTCTGTCACTTTCCGATGGTTCACTTTCCTTATCAAATCTTAGAAAATGAGACGTCGTTCTGCTTCTCCGCTGGGTTTTTGACTTTATCGACACACTCTAATCATAAATCGCCACTCCATTCTTCAGGCGGGCTCCCTGACTTCAATTACAACTTCAAAACTAAATCGCCACTCCATTCTTCAGGCGGGCTCCCTGACTTCAATTACAACTTCAAAACTAAATCGCCACTCCATTCTTCAGCCGGGCTCCCTAACTTCAATTACAACTTCAAAACTAGATCGCCACTCCATTCTTCGGGCGGGCTCCCTAACTTCAACTACAACTTCGAAATTAAATCGCCACTCCATTCTTCAGGCGGACTCCCTGACTTCAACTACAACTTCAAAATTAAATCGCCACTCTATTCTTCAGGCGGGCTCCCTGACTTCAACTACAACTTCAGAACTAGATCGCCTTCCTTTGCTTCTTGTATCATTTTATTCTTGCTGCATCGACTCTTGAACCATCATTTCTCTTAAATTACCTTATTTTGGAACTGCTTTCTTCCTGGGTCGTATTGCTTTCCTTCCTGACTGCTGGGGATATCTTTAGAACTGTTTACTTGCCTGCTGAGGATAATGATGCTGGGAAAATTTTCCTTCATTACCTCCTCTCCTTTGACTCATGCGCTTGAATTTGCGCTGGGAACTCTTGTTGTAATCCTCTGCTTATGGTGGGTTACTGGTTTCAAGACCTGCAATGTAAAGACTGAAGACATGCCTCTTGTTATATAGGTAGGCGCCTGTTTTTGTTAACAACTTTTGAATTTTTAAAATGCATGCTGGCAATAATTTACAAAATATGCATAGGACAATGTAAGATAAAACATACGTAAAATATCCTATTCGAGGGCGGATGGTCCCGTCGTATCCTATTTGAGGGCGGATACTCCCATCGTATTCCATAGGACAATGTAAGAAATGATTTTAGGTTTTTTGGGAAAGTGAGGGTGTAACGGTGGGTTTGGGGGGTTCTTTTGTGTATTAAATCAAGACTTTAATCTTAGCCGTTGGATTTAACAACCAACGGCTGAGATCAAATGAATTAACATGGGGCCGGGTCGGTTCAACTGGAAATGGGTTATTTGGTTGGGTTTTGGGTGAGGTAATTGGGTGTATTTAAGTTGGGCTTGAAGATTAGAATGAACTAGGCCCAATTCCGATTTCCCTCTTTTTTTTTTTGTTTGATTTTTTTTACTTTTTCTTTATCTTACTCCTAAATTAATTTCCAAAAATGTAAAATAAAAAAAAATCCTAATGCAAATTATAAAATCCTAATTAACTTACAAATACTAATTAATGCTTAATAAAAATTATCACACCAATTTAAAATAAAATCACACAATTGAGACATTAAATGCTAAAAATAGAACAAATACATATTTTTGTGATTTTTTTTCATTTTTCATAAAACAAACTTAATTACTCTTAATTGCAAACTTGAATTTATATGCAAATGCAAACATTTTTATATTTTATATTAATTTAAATAATAGACATGCACACGCAAAAAATGCAAGTAATAAGAGAAAAATAACACAAAAATCACAAAAATCACGCACAACACAAAACTATTTTATTTTTTGAATTTTTTGGGAGTAATTCTCATGTAAGGCAAAAATCACGTGCTCACAACTCATTGAATGATGATATAATATATAGTTGCAATGAGACAATCAAGATAGAAATCATGCTATGCGATTGCTCTTTTTTATATATACATAACTGGAATAAAATGAAAGCATAGTTTAACATTGTGTACGGTTAAAATAGGGCTTGCTCGAGAGATCAGGGAATTACGTAAACGATCTGCCTCGTAATGGATCGGGACAGGGCACGAAGATAAGGTATCAGGTTCGAGAATCGAGGTGCTCGCCGAGGTCGAGGCCAACAACTATCGAGACTAAATATGACTTCGAATGAAGCGGGATAATGGAAATGCGAGATATCCGTAATCGGTCAAAGATCACAATAAAAATCCCAGAACAAATCAAATCAAGGGTGGTTATTTATGCCAATCATGAGATTTAATTTCGTAATTAGAATTGTACCATAAATAGGATTTCTCTACTATATAAAAAGGGTTATGATCATTTTGTAATCACCTTAGATTTACACAAATCAAAGCAATATAATATTCTCTCTTTAATTTGCATTCTCTTGTTTATCAGCTCGTTGAATTTTAACTGTTCTTGCATAACTGGCTCGAGGATGCCCAAGCTCGAGGCTCTGTCCAAACGCAGGTTTTCTTTATACTATTGTCAATTTGAATCACTTATATTTATATTTATCAATTGGTATTAGGTGAAATCACATATCCTTAAAACCACGTTATAAGTTAATCAATTTTTAGGGTAAACAGTTTGGCGCCTATTGTGGAGCTAAGGATGATTGTGGTTGCCTAGTATTAATCTCACACTCATTTTACACTTGTTCTCGTAAGTTTCTTTGATTTCAGGAATTAACATATCAAACTCTCAAGCAATGCCTGCTCACACAGACATCGGCCTTGGTCTTCATGGCGAGAACGAGCACATAGTCGCCAAGGGAAACGGAGTACCTCCAATCAACCCCAACGGGCTACAGGCCATAGATCCAGTCGATATCAATTCCCGTGTTGCAATTCATGAAAATTTAGGCGCCGACCCTAAAAATAGCGTCCACAGAGATGCCCGAGTCGCCGATCAGAATGCACAGAGTGGTGCAGAAGGCGGGATTAGCCTATGAATGATATTTGAAATATTGCAGACTCAGAAAGCTGCGATAGCGCATCTCCAAAATCAGAATCAAGCACCAAGAAGAATCGAACTAGATGCATCACATGAAGTTTTTCATAGGGTCAAGTTTATAACGGAAAAATATAACGATAATGGATCGGGAACTAACCTCGCCATCGTGAAAATGCTCGAGGAGCTCACTAAACGGGTCAAATTAGGAGAAAAGAAAATTGAGACTAACGATAAAAAGGTAGAAACATACAACTCACGGGTCGATCAAATACCGGGGGCACTCCCAATTTTATAGGGTTTGGATTCGAAGAAGTTCGTACAGAAGCCTTTCCCACCAACTGCGAGCTCCGAATCCCATTCCGGAGAAATTCCGCATGACAGAAATTCCCAAGTACAATGGAACCACTAATCCTAACAAGCATGTCATTTCTTATACATGCACAATAAAAGTAAATGACTTAGAAGATGATGAAATCGAATCTGTTTTGTTCAAAAAATTTGGAGAAACTTTATCATAGGGGGCAATGATATGGTACCACAATTTACCGTCCAATTCTATCGATTGCTTCAACATGCTTGCTGATTTGTTCATAAAGGCACACGCCGGAGCAATAAAGGTCGCGACTAGGAAATTAGACCTCTTAAAAGTGAGACAAAAGGACAATGAAATTCTAAGGGAATTTGTATCTTGGTTCCATATGGAATGCATGGACCTACCCCCGATCACTGATGATTGGGAGGTCCAAGCCTTCACTCAAGGTTTGAACGAGGGAAGTTAGATAGCATCACGACAACTTAAACAAAATTTGATTTAATATCCAACTGTGACTTGGGCCGATGTGCATAATCGGTACTAATCGAGGATTAGAGTCAAGGATGATCAGTTAGGATCCCCTTCCGGTTCCCTTTACCCAAATGGATCCGAAGGTAGAATTCAAAAGGACATCGATAGAGAGCCTCGATCAAACAGAGATCTGTATTAAACATACAATATGGATCAAACAAAGAGTGGATCAGGATGTAATCTCGCTCGGAATGACCGAAGGAATTATTGGGGACGAAACTCTCGAGGGCTCATGAGTAATAGTGGCTTCGATAAATATGTCGAGCCCAAGGAAGCGCTACAGTTATCAGAATACAACTTCAACATTCATGTATCGGGTATTGTATCAGCCATTAGACGTATCAAAGATACTAGATGGCCAGATCCTTACAGTTCGACCAGGCTCAAAGAAACCCTAATCAAATATGCAAATACCATGGAACCTATGGTCACAAAAACAAATACTGCATGCAATTAAGGGAAGATGTAGCTTGCTTATTCAATGAAGGTCATCTTCGAGAGTTCTTGAGTGACCGAGCTAAAAATCATTTCAGAGACAGGGATGCAAACTGGAAAAACGAACAAGAGGAAGCCACAACACGTGATTCATATGATCGTTGGTGGGGTCGATATTCCTCAAGGCCCGATATTTAAATGCACTAAAGTTACAATCATGAGGGAAAAACGTACCCGGGACTACTTACTAGAAGATACCTTATCTTTCAACGATGAGGATGCAGAAGGGATCGAACAACCTCATAATGATGCACTAGTAATATCTATCCTTACGAATAAAATTCATATTTAACATGTGTTGGTTGATCCAGGTAGCTGGGCGAATATTATTCGATCAAGGGTCGTAGAGCAACTCGGCCTCCAGGATCAGATTGTGACCGCAGCTCGAGTACTCAATGGCTTCAACATGGCAAGTGAAACTACCAAAGGGGAATCATTTTGCTAGTAAACATGGCCAGAACTATCTTGGAAATGAAGTTCCATGTAATCGAATGTGATATGAGAACAACGCGCTGCTCGGAAGACCTTGGATTCATAATATAAGGTTCGTACCTTCAACGCTTTATCAAGTCTTAAAATTCCCGACGCCGAAAGGAGTCAAAACAGTGTACGACAAACAACTAGTAACTAAAGAGATATTTGCAGTTGATGAGGTAATACCAGTATCGACACTAACATCGACAAAGGAACTAGAATCAAAGGAAATGTAGGAAGTCAAATAGCAACCACAGTCGTCGGCCTCGACCAGATTGGAGCAACAGGAAACAATCGAGGATGATGATTATATGATACCTCTAACCTTCATAATCCTTGATGGTTCCGATGCCACAAAGTCAACAGTTGAAGAGCTGGAACAAGTTATACTGATCGAGCATCTACACAATCGAAAGGTATACCTAGGCACAGAATTAATCCCCAAGCTTAGTGAAAACTTATTAAATTCCTTGTTAAATATATGGATTGTTTTGCTTTGTCCCACCTTGACATGGCAACGATCCCACCGGAGACATCAATTGAGCTTGGACCCAAAGTTCATACTGGTAAAGTAAAAAAGAAGGCCATAATGCGAGTTTAATCATGCATTCGTTAAGGATAAGGTAACCAAACTTCTGAAAATAGGGTCCATTCGGGAGGTAAAATATCTTGAATGGCTACCAAATAGTCGTAGTCCCCAAGAAGGGGAACACACTTAGAATGTGCTTAGATTATAAATATTTAAACAAAGAATGTCCCAAAAACTCTTTTCCTCTGTCGAACATCGATCGCACGATTGATGCCACGGCCGGCCACGAGATCCTTAGTTTTCTCGATGCCTATTCCGGATACAATCAAATTCAGATGAACAAGGAGGATCAGGAAAATACTTCGTTTATTGTTAAGTTGGTAGTTATTGCAATAATGTAATGTTGTTTGGGCTAAAAAATGACGGTGCTACTTATCAACGCCTAGTAAACCAAATGTCCGAAGAGCAAATAAGTAAATCAATGGAGGTTTATATTGATGACATGCTAGTTAAGTCCCTGCGTGCAGAGGACAATTTGACACATTTGCAAGAAACCTTCATCATATCAAAAAAAAATCAACATGAAGGTTAACCCCGAGAAATTTGCATTTGAGGTCAATTCGGGCAAGTTACTCGGCTTTATGGTGTCAAATCGGGGAATCGAGATCAACCCTGATAAAATCAAGGCAATCGAAGACAGCACAGTCGTGGACAGTGTTAAGGTCATTCAAAGACTAACATGGCGGATATCCTCTTTAGGCCAGTTCATCTCGATGTCTTCGGATCGAAGTCATAGGTTCTTCTCACTACTGAAAGAGAAGAACAATTTCACTTGCACCCCCGAATGCCAATAGGCATTAGAAGAATTAAAGCGGTATCTTTGAGCCCACCATTGATTCATACTCCAAAACTGGACGAGCAACTTTACTTATAATTGACAATCTCAAAAGTTACGGTAGGTGGTGTCCTAGTTCGGGAAGAGCAAGGTACGCCATTTCCTGTTACTACGTTACCCGAACTTTAGGTGAAGCCGAGACCGGGTACCCACGCTTAGAAAAATTAGTGCTTTCTCTAATAAATGCCTCTAAGAAAATAAAACCGTATTTTCAATGTCACCTATTGTGTTTTGTAACCACTTACCCCCTTCACAAAATTTTTCACATGCCCGAACTCTCAGGTCGACTGGCCAAATGGACCATCAAGATTAGCGGGTATATTGAGTATCAACCCCGAATGACCATCAAGTCTCAAATCTTGGCAAATTCCGTGGCCAACTTTACGCCACTCCTTGTACCCGAGGTCGAAAAAGAACTATTGCTAAAATCGGGTATGTCCTCGGGGGTATGGACCGTTTTCACAAATGGTGCTTCAAATGTGAAGGGGTTCGGGCTAGACATCTTTTTGAAGCCGCCCACAGGAAATACGATTCGACAATCTATCAAAACCCCTAAGTTACCTAACAATGAGGTCGAGTATGAGGCCATGATTGTTGGTCTCGAGGTGGCTAAACGTTTGGGAGCAGAGTTCATCGAGGCTAAGTGTGATTCCCTACTTATGGTTAACCAAGTCAACAAGACCTTCGAGGTTCGAGAAAATCGAATGCAGAGGTACTTGGACAAACTGTAGGTGACCCTACATTCGTCTAAATAATGGACCCTACAGCATGTGCCTCGAGAGCAGGATAGTGAGGCCGATGCCCTTGCAAATTTGGGGTCATCAGTCGAAGACGACGAAATTAGCTCGGGGACTGTCGTACAACTTTCAAATTCGATAGTCGAATAAGGCCATGCCGAAATAAATTGCACAAGCCTAACTTAGGATTGTAGGAACAAATATATTGATTATCTAAAGAATGGAAAGCGTATGTCTGATCCTAAGGAATCAAGGACTATGCGAACGAAAGCCACATGATTCATAATGGTCGAAGATAGAACATTGTACAAAAAGATGTTCGATGGGCCGTTTGCATTATGTTTAGGTCCGAGAGACACCGACCGTCCTACGAGAAATTCACGAGGGTACTTGCAGGAACCATTCCTGTGCCGAATCACGAGCGGGGTACTATTGGGTCAATATGGAAAAAGATACTAAGGAGTTAATTCAAAAATGCGACAAATGCCAAAGATATTTGCACCGTTTATCCACCAGCCCGGGGAGCAACTTCATTCAGTCTTATCCTCGTGGCCGTTTGTTAAATAGGAAATGGATATCGTCGGCCCTCTGCCATCGACCCAGGTAAAGCTAAATTCATTTTATTTATGACTGGCTATTTCTCTAAGTGGGTTGAAGTATAGGCTTTCGAGAAAATCAGAGAAAAAAAAGTTATAGACTTCACCCGGGATCACATCAAATGTCGATTCGGGATACTTGGCAAGATATTATGTGACAAAGGAAAACAATTCATCGGCAGCAAATGACAAAGTTCCCCGAAGATCAAAAAATAAAAAGGATAGTATCGATGTCAGATCATCCTAGTAGGAACGGACAGACTAAATCAACAAACAAGACCATCATTCAGAATCTAAAGTTAAGATGAACGACGCTAAGGGAAAATGGAGATAAATTTTGCCCGAAGTCCTTTAGGCATATCGAACAACGTCAAAATCTAGTACGGGGGCAACACCATTCTCCTTAGTATATGGCACCGAAGCCCTGATCCCGGTCGAGGTCGGGGAGCCCAGCGTCAGGTTTCTATATACAATGGAAGAGTCAAATCACGAGGCTATGAAAACAAGCCTTGAATTGCTAGATGAAAAATGGGAAGCCACCCTCGTTAGAATGGCATCACAGAAGCAGTGCATCGAAAAATACTACAATCGAAGAGCCAATCTTTGCCATTTTCAAATCGGGGACTTAGTTTTGAGAAAATTCACCCCCAACACACGAGACCCAAACGAGGGGAAACTTAGCCCAAATTGGGAAGAACCATATCAGGTCCTCGGTGTCATTGGAAAGGGTTCTTACAAACTTGGCACGGTAAATGACAAACAATTTCCAAATAACTGGAACATATCACTCATCAAACGATATTATTACTAAGGTATGAATCTCGCCTTTCTTCATTTGTATTGATATTAACTCATTGTAGGTGTTCGATCGAAGACATCGAGAAATTCTTTAACACAAAGACCCTAGGTTTTAAAGCACCCGTTGTAATCTTTTTCCCTTAGATCGATTTTTGTCCCAAATGGGTTTTTTCGGTGATGTTTTTAACAAAGCAACAATTATTTTATGCTACCTGGGGACAATTCAATAATATTTGAGGCTATTTTACAATCAATCTCGAATATTGTGGGGCATCACCCTAGGATTTAATCATTCTCGGATGTTATGTTCTCAAGGAAAATACTTTGTATGAACAAGTCTCGATAGGTAAAATTTTGTAAAGGGCTAAACAGTCAAATGAACCGTGTCTTTGTAGATTACTTGAGCCCCGATGGAAAAACATGTGTGCATGAATGATTTATAGAAAGAAGTATTTTTTCCTTACCAAATGTTTCATGCCTTAGTGAAATCTCTACTTTGCAATGTCTACTTTACTCATGATCTATTGCGAAAGCTGGCTCAAGTGCCTATCATAACTAAAGCTCAAGCTATCAACCCCCGTACTCGGGGGCTGCCGTCCAAAAATTGACATGTTCGAATTAATAAACTTCGAGACCATAAGACCTTGAAAAGGCAATCCTCAGTTTTATAGGCCACGGCCACCCCACCCCACCCGGGGACTGACACCTCGAACAAGTTCAAAGTATAACTGAGAAACAAGCCCAAAGGACAAATCTCGAATTAAAGGCTACGACCAAACTGACATGGTTTGGAGAAGTTTGAATTCCGTAATTAAATAGGACTTCAAATATTTTCATAAAATCGGTTAAAAAAGGCTACCCTCGGCTAAGTTACAAAGCGTTTTGATAACATCAACCCTCAAAAACCTCAAGGGGTACCAAATTGTTCGAACTCTCGAACAAGCTTATGCTAAGGCATAGCAAAGTAAAAGATTTGCGATAACACTTAATCCTAATGGGTACAGATTTATCTCATATGATTAAACATTTTAAGCCGAAAAGGGAAAAAGCCGCGCTTTTAAGGCCATGTCGGTCCAATTCAAGAGCCTAACGGTCATCATGTTTTTGAGTTCGAGAATCCACCCTCACTCATCTGAAACCCAAGTGTTTTTTTTACTCTGAGTTTGAGTAAATACACACTCAATTATAAAGATCACGACGGAATTTTTGCAAGACAACTAAGTGAGCCAAAATTCTCACAAGGCTTAAAATATAAGACAAGAAGCAAAATAGAACTTTCACAAAATAAAAATAAAAAACGAATTGGAAAGAAAACAGATCTTTCATATATAAAAAAATATTTACAAAGACCACTCTAGGTCTTACACAAAAAATCCAAAAAAGAGAAAATTTTAAGTGCCTAATCTTCCCCGGGAGCCTCATCTTCATCCCCTCCACTCTCGGATCCACTCGAGCTCCCGAAATTATTATCATCAGAAGAGAGCAACGCTTTGGCCTCGACCTCGAGTATTTTTGATTTTTTGATGTCAATAGTAAGATTGAATCTACGAGCATGAATTTCCTTGAGAGTCTCTCTTCGAGACTGGCATTTGGAATGCTCAGAAATGCAAAATGCTCGAGCCTGAGCAGCATCGGAAATTTCCTTTGCTCGAGCGTAAGCAGCTTCAGCATCAGCTCGGTAGATGGCCACGACCGCCTTCGCGTCAGCCTTTGTTTTTTCTGCCTCAGCTATGGCCTTTGCAAGCTCAATGGCCAATCGAGCCTCGAGCTCCTCAATTTTTTTTGGATCGGGACACTTTCTCCTTCATGCTCTAAAGTTGACGTTCGGCTGAAGACAACTGGGCCCGAGCAGTATCTTTCTTAGAGGCAAGGCGGTTCATGTTTTATTTCCACCCCATAGTCTGTGCTTTCTTCATCTTGGCCTCCTTGCGAAGTTGCTCGATCTTTTCGGCCTTCTGCTAAACATGCAGGATCGAAGTTTTAGTCATTGTTCCCAAATTAATATAACGTTCTTCCAATGCTCAATCAAGTCGGTTTTCCCTTTATGAGTTGTTGCCAATTTAGCTCGGAGGTCCTTGATCTCATCTTCTTTTTGCCCACCTAGATGTTTTAGGGCATCCCTCCTATGTAAGCCTTTTAAGGTCGGTCTCACACCGGTTTGGCTCTACACATGATTTAAATAATGCTTCCCAATGAAGCGTCAAGGCCTATAAGAAAGAAAGGAAAATTAGACAAAAGGAAATAAAAACAAAAGTGATATTGATAAAGGTAGCTAAGGCTTAATTGACACAGGAGTCGATGAGCCTCATCAAAGATACTCGATGCATCACCCAGATCGAAAGCATCATCGACCCCTATGAAGAAACCACGGAAAGGTCCTCCCCTTCGTGGGTCGTTCCCACATCGGGGGTCCCCATGGCCTGGGCTTCATGAATTTTCCACACTGAAAATGTGGGGAGGGGCGGTGAATTGCTAATATATATTGACCCAAGCGAGTCACTTGGGGCGTTCTTTTCATTTCAAAGGACTTCAAAACTGCCCCCTTCATGTATGCCCTCTGATTACCCGTCACGACATGAGGTATCTTCGGCCACCGAATCGGGGACTTTGCTCGGGCCATCTTTCGAGATCCCCTCTGCCCGAGGCTAAACCTCTTCGATTATTAACACGACTCAACGACCTTTGGGACCTCGTCGCTCCTCTTTCAAGCCACCAGCTCGAAGGCGGCATCTTCATTCTCCTATTCTTCATCTCATAGTTGTTGGACTACATCCGCAAGCAAGGCGGCGGTATCTTTCTTCGACCTATGAGCCTTGCTCTTCTTAGGCTTTGGAGTATCGAAGGGTGAGACCCTTTTCCTCTTCTTATCCTTGACCGGCTTTAAGGCCTACCTTCCTCCCTAGACGGGGGCCTTATGACAACATTGTCCCCGAGACCTTTATGAAAGGAAATTAAGTAGAAAAAAGAAAGAAAGAAACATTTCAGAAAAGCATCGAACACGAGTAAAGAAGCTTACAGTGATTTTTGGCCTCCCATCGGCCCTTTGCTAAATTGCGCCACGAGCGCTCAGCATACGAAGAGGTCGAGACTAGTTTCCGAACCCAGTCTTCAAGGTTCGGGATTGCACCAGACACCCAAAAAACTGCTGCATCATAGGAAAGGATGTCAATAAGATAAGGCAAAAGAAATAAAATAATAAATAGAAGCTATAGGTGAATTTGTACTCACGCTTCATGTTCCATTCTTCGGGGAATGGCATCTTCTCGGCCGAGATTATGTCGGAAGTCCTCACTTGGACAAAATGGCCCATCCATCCTTGATCCTTGTCCTCGTTTATGCACGTGACAACACCTTAGTAGCCCGACACTGATGCCTTATTAATCCGCCTCGATAGAGACGGGGACTGTACAATCTAATGAGATGGTCGAGGGTAAAAGGCATCCCTTCGACCTTGCTCACAAAGAATCGAATCAAAATGACAATATGCCAGAAAGAAAGGATGGATCTGGCTTAGAGTTATTCGGTATTGGCGGCAGAAGTTGAGGATAATAGGATCGGCGGGACTCAGCGTAAAAGGGTAAGTGTAAACACTTTAGAACCCTTTCACGTAAGTAGTGATGTCCTATTCGGGGTCATAATCACCTCCTCTTTGCCTTCCCAATGGCAATCTTTCTTCACCTACTTAAGATCACCCTCAGTTATCGAGCATATATATCTCAACATTGGCTCATATCGGCCAGGGACCGACGATGGTTTCTCAACTTTGAAGTCGGAAGTAAGATCACACACCCAGGAATACACTCTTCGATGCATGGCTCCACCAGCGTTTTATCGCCGGCCGGCCATGCGCGATAAAGAAGCTTTCTCCTTTTGAGTAACGCTTTTTTATGTTTTTGCTATTTTATGTGTATTCAGAGAAAGCAGAAGATGAGATTTGTTGTTTCTAGAGAAGATTGACAACGGGATTCGAAGAACTTGCAGAACTGAAAAACTTGAAATTGACAACGAGACACTGAATAAAGTTGTTCATAATGCAAAATACATAATCTCTAGATTTTGTCTTATGAAGACCACTAAAGATTAGATTATAGCGTGAGATACTAGCGTGAGATACTGAGCAGAACTGCAGAAGTTGGTCCTTATGCCAAATACTTGTTATGTTTTTATTTTATTTGAAGTAATCGATTGAGCACAAAGTTTAAAAAAATTGAAAATCCGACCTCAATTCAAAGGGTACTTATGCCTTTTTTTCTTATACTAATTTTTCAATACGTGCATTGCACGTGTATAGCACGCTAATTAATACTGATATTTTTTCTCAATAAAAATAATATTAGAATATATGTGCGATAAGTTACACTAAATTTGAAGGAACAAAATACAAGTTCAAATTGATGAACGGTGAACCAATTTGGCCGACTTGAATCTTTAACGTAAAACAATTAGGCATCGTTTGAACATATGAAGTTAAAAAAAAAATTGTTACTTAGGTACAACGTGTAATGATATTAATTCTGATATTATATGGTACAAACATATGATCGTGATCACCTAGCGTATACAATTTTATAAATGATATTGTTGGTGTATTACCATTCTGATATTTGTTACAACCGTAACTTTGTTGCGACCATTAATATCACTCTTGAAAGTAAAATATATTTGTCCATGTGAGAACATATTGCAAAAAAATACAAGCCAACAATGAGAAATATTTTGACCTTCTGCTTTATTTGTTATCACTGCTTTCAAACAAAGAAGATGAAAGCATAGCTTCATTTATGGATGGTGAAAGTTCAATTATAGGTATAAATGAACATTAAGATTAATCGCAAACTATTTGCATTCAGGTTGTAAAATAAAATAAATATATTATCTCCAGGCAGTAAAGAGAAAATAATATAATTATTCAGGTTTAAATATAATTTGCATATTTTAAAATTTGTCAGTAAGTTTGATACTACAATTAATGCTAGTTAAGAAATAATCTCTCAAAGTATCATATAATGGAGACAATAAAATTCGTAATTTATTATTTATTCCAAGTAGTTTTTTCAACTTTAAGAGTTGCTAATATGCATAGTTTGGAGAAAAAAAATATTTAAAATTTATTATGCTGAATTGAAGCCATGCTCAATAACAGCAACATTAAAAAGAAAAAGAATCGAAAAATAATTATGTAAATGAACATTTGTGCAATATTGTTGCTAAATATGTAAATCATAAATAATTTTAGACAATTCAATTTTCAAATTCCAAGGTGGAAAATAATTTTATCGATTTGATGTATAATTTCATGATAACAACCCTCAAAAATTATAATATGATAAGGAGCAACTTATTACCATAACAGTCATAAAGAGCAATAGAAAGAGAAATAAACTTACCTACTTTGACACCTACAAATTGATTATGTATTGCAGATGGAATGAGGTATATCAAATAAACTGAACCAATGTTCTTATGTAGGAAAAATAATTTCAAAATTGATAATAGATTGTCAGAAAGAAGGGAAAGGGGCAAGTGATATTATACGTTATTGTAGACCTTTTTATATTTTGAAACAAAAGAAGTCACAAGACATATATAAACAAATATTATTACTGCTAAAAAAAAAAAAAAAAAAAAACTCATACGCATTGAGAAAAATCTGTATAATAATTTCGAGAAGCATTGCAAACAATTATGCAGGGCAATTTCACACCATACGAAATAGAAACGGATGCTACTGAGGTTAAACGTTTCATGGATGAAGATTATCCCACTTACACTAATTTCCTTAATGACTGCATGTACTTTATGGAGAAGTTAATGGAAATGGGGGAGATCAGATTGAAACATAACTTTCGCGACGGTAACAAAGTTGCACACCAACTAGTCAAGGAAGCACTACTTTATCCAACTTATAATATTACTAGCTATTTTTTGGAACCTCCTAATTTTGCTCTAAATGTGTACTTTGCTGATAAGGAGGGTTGTAATAGTTTCCGGACTTGTAGCTTAGTTGCATATAATATTTTGGCCTCCCTGGATAATGAAAATGCCTTAGAAGGTACGAACCAAGTATATATTAACGACTACTCTGTAGGACACTGTCCCTAGAATAATATCGTAAATTATAAATAATTTAAGTATATTAACTTTCAAAAAAAGAAGAAGAAAAATCTGTATAATTGATACATGATGAAAGAGTTCTGGTGGTACTATTATTTAATGTAGTTAAAAGTTAATACACTAAATAGAAGATGAAAGAGTGCATGCGTAACTATTGGCTTAATCACAAACAAAAGATATATATTTAATATATTGATTTTTACGTGAAGGGCATAACAGTCATTCAACTTGTGATGGATATTTTTGTCTTTTAATCCAGTCCTTTAGTACCAGGCTCAAACTGAAGCCGGTACTTTCGTTACGTAGTATAAACTTGTGTGTAAAAATTTATTAAAGTTACAATAAATAGTAGATATGAGCCCATAACTTTAGAGTTCAATACTAAAAATCTTGAAGGTTAGACTCTGTTTACCCTAAAATCCAAGTAACAATTAAACTTATATTGTGGTTTTAAATATATGTGATTAATCCAGTACTAATTAAAAAATAAGGAGTTAAATATATAAATTGAAGAAGTAAAGCTAATCAAACCAGTGTGCAATCCAAGTCTCGACCTCGAGTTATGGTGGTCTCGAGGTAGGTTAGTAACATCGATAAAATAATGAGGCAACTCTGATGAACAGTAAGCAAGAAAGTGATGTGTGTATATTCTCTCGTCAATGATTCGTCTGTTACAAATGATTGAGATCCCCTTTATATAGTAGGAGAATCCTAAATAAGGTACACTTCTGATTACAGTAGGGAATCTTATTATACCGCTGTCTAACTGCCAAGTACAAATCCGTTCAGGATTTTACGCCGAGGTCTTCGGACCATTGCAGGAATCTCGCTCTTTCTGTTAATAAATTATAACTGTATTATCTCGAGGCTGGTCATATTCGGCCTTGTCCTTCATTGAGTACTTCAGTCTTCAAGTTCTATAATCCGCCATCGAGCTCGATCCACGTCTGTTTTAAGCTTTTTTGTTGAAGCAACTCCTCGAGCCTACAAAATAGGGCATACCTGATTTTGACCGTATACAGATAGTCCCCGCGTTTCATAGAATACGATGATAAGAAACAATTTGAGCCTCGATTTTTTGGATCTCCTGATGATGATGTCATCCCCATGACGCATGTGCTCGAGGTGACCGAAACATCCCGCCGGTTCGCTTCCCCAAAATATTTAATGCATGCTAGTGTCCGTCGGCCACTAGCGCCACTGAATCGCCGCCATTCGCCTATAAATACAAGGCCACTTATTCGAATTGAGAAATTTACCTCCATCTTTAAACCACATCCTAACTTCTCTATACCCTTCCCCCTTTTCATCTCTCTCTCACCACCTGCTACTTTCGTCCTTTTAGCGCCGAAAAATATCAAACTCCGCCTCTTTCTACTTCTTTTAACCTAAAGCGGAAACCTCTAAAATAGTCCCTCAAAAGGAGAAAACTTCCTCCTCCTCTTCCCGTCCGGCCAACGATAAAGCACCGTCTTTTTACGAGATTATTCCTGGCCCCTGTGTCATAAAGAAAGACTTCAAAGTTGAAATTCTCAGCCACTGTGTCATAAAGAAAGACTTTAAAGTTGAAAATCCCCCCGCGATCCCTGGTCGGTGTGAATATGTATTGAGGTATATTTTCTCGATTATGGAGAAACACCTCGAGGTCATGAAGAGAGATTATGGCTAAGGGGATGAGGTCGTGGTAGAGATCCCCGCCCCCCAAGAGAGCATCACCACTCATGTGGAGGGGCTCCTAAGTGTTTACACTTACCATTTCATGTTGGGTCCCATTGATCCATAGTGATCGACTTCTGCAAGAGGTGCCAGGTCACACTTGGTCAGATTCACCCTTCTTTATAGCGCACAATGATCATGCTTCAATATTTCTCAGCAAGGCCGAGGGATTAGAGTTCACCCTCAGTCATCTTATCCGATTGTATTGGCCTAAGCTTTTTCGAGGGTTGATAAAACGCCAACGCCTGTGGACCAAGGCCTTTTTTGCTAGCAACGGAGGGGATAAAGATCAGGGTGGGATGAGCCGATTCATGCGAGTGAGGACCTGCGACATCATCCTAGAGGAGAAAATGCCGTTCCCATAGAAGTGGAACCCCGATCGTACGTGAAGATTTTTTTCAGTAGCCTTTTGTACTCTATTTTTGCGTTGCCTAACACCTTCATCTTTTTTGCAGCGGTTTCTTGGATGGCCTACATGGTCACCAACCTCGAAGATTGGGTTTGGAAACTAGCTGCGACCTCATCGTATGACGAGCGCCACTGCGTGACTTAACAAGGGGCAGATGGGAAGCCAAACACCACGGTAAGTTCTTCTTGTAAGTTTATGATGCTTTCCCCTTCATCGGAGATGTTTCTTCATACACAATTTTCATTATGCAGGTATTGGAGATGTTTCTGAAATGAGACCAGCCTCGCCCGGAGAGGAGACCGAGTCCTCGATTCCGAAACAGGGGAAAGATAATAAGAGAAAAAGGGTTTCAAAGCCCAAAGACCCCCTAGATAAAAAGGGTCCTACTCGAAGACGCAGGATGAATCTCATTCTTGTGGATATAGACTCAGTCTACCAGCTGAACGATGAAGAAGAAGACGAAGGTGAAGACTTAACGCTAGTGACCAAATGAGGAAGCCAGTTGACACTGCCAAGTCCTCCGAACCGGAGACACTACCTCGTGGTAAGGAAGCTCCGTAGAAAGACGTAGACAAATCCCTCGAGTTGTCCGAGCTCGAGATCGTTCCTCGGCTGTCAACAAACACACCAAAGAGGACAGGTTTCGAAATTACCAGAGCTGAACAGAGTGCCTCGAGCGATTTGCTAGGGGCCATGATAATAACTCACTCTCCCCTCTACTGGCTTATTCTGAGGAGACTATAAGAGAGGCCCGGGCTCTGCAAATGCCTGACTTAAGCAGAGTCCCCAATGAAGAAGAACCTTTTCGGGACTGCTTTACTGGGGTCGATGATGCCTTTGATCTCAACGACGTATCTACCTTTTTCGAAGAGGTTTAACGTCTTTCTTTCAAGTAAGTATTAATTCCTATCATTTCACTTTGCTTTTTCTTCTTCTGCCCTTACCTTAACTTATATCCATTTTTCTGTGTAGGCTTTTCACTAGGTTTAGGGCCGACCTGAGCCAATGCGAGGTCGAGCTTCAGAAGATCTTGGATAAAGTAAGGCCTTGAAGATCCTTTGCAGTCAAAAGGAGGAGGAGCTCAAGGACCTTCAGGCAGACCTAGCCAAGGCTCGTAAAAATAAGGTCGAGCTAGACAAACATGTAACTGTCATTATGAAAGAGTAAGGTCTACTCGACCCAACTGTGGAGGCTAATACTTTAGTGTCTTAGTTGCAGCAAAAACTGGATAAGATCGAGCTGATTCGAAAGGAGATAGATCATGTCAAGGCCGACTACAACTGATGGAAGGAGAATATGGACTGCCTTGCTGTAGAGAAGGAGGTCGCTTTAGCCAAAATGGCATCAGCCGAGGCCAAACTCCGAGATGCTAAAGAGAAAAGTTTAGCCAAGGCCAAAAGGATCGATGAACTCGAGGTCAAGCTTGTTTAGGACAGGGCTGAGGCCGAGAAGATGAAAGTCACAGTTGATAAAACCGTTGTTGTATACTTAAAGGATGTTTAGGCTTCTCAAACGGAACTAAGGGAAGCCTCCGACCTAGAGAAACTAAGTAATGATTTGTCCAAGTTCTAATCCCGGAGGGTGACCCTCGAGGAAATCCATGCTCGAGGTTTCGACCTCACTAAAGAGATAGCTCAAGCAAAGGTGCTCGAAGTTGATGCAAGATTTGTCGTCTCCTCCTCCGACGATGATGATGATGATGAAGGAAGCCGAGGCGGGTCTGACAATGAAGAGGGGCCCAAAGAGGAAGCTACTCCCGATGAAAAAACCAGCCCGGGGCATCGCTAGGATATTTCTTTTTTGTTTTGTATTTGTTTTCTTTTTGTAAGACCTCTTGTCAGTTTCTTGTACATATCCTTTTTCATATATATAAAAATTTCATTGAATTTATTCTCAATGTTTCTTGCCTTACAAATTTTTTGCAATAGTTTCATTCTTTGAAGGGCGTGTTCGAGAATTTATCTCGGATGGCTTCCTTGAAGTTTTCGTAGTAGAGTTCGAATAAGATTTGAACTTTGGGGCGTAGAACCTTAAGGGTTTGTGCCGGATAATGGTGAGTCCCCGAGCCATAATCAAGTTATTGTTTATTTGGGCTTGGGATAACCGAACCCTTAGGTTCAGATCAGGTGAGAACAAGATCTCAAACTCTAAGTGTATTGGCCCATAGGCTATTTTAGATTGGACCTTTATGGCCTCAAAGAGATGGCTATTATTTTTCCTTTTGGGCTTAAAAGACTTTGTAAAAATTTCTTTATGCCTTAGCATGCATTTTTCAGATATTGGGATTTTTGAGGATTTAGTGTCGATCGAAACCCTTTTGTTTTTTGTGCCCTATCACAAGTTTGTATTTGAATAATTTGATACCTCTTAAGTTTTTTCAAGGGCTAATTTTATCAAAGCCCTTTGATTATTTTTCGTGGGTAGCCTTTTTTAACCGGTTAGAGAATTTGAAGGCCTATTTTTATTGCGGGATTCGGACGTCTCCGAGCTGTTTTTTTTGGATGTTTTTAGTATGGCCGTATCTTTTGGGTATGCCTCTTGGACTTATTTCCCGATAATATATTGAACTTCTTCGAAATGTCAGTCCCCGAGTATGATGGCCTTGAACTTTACATTGAGAGGTGCCTCTTTGAGGTCTTACGAATTTGAGTTTAGATAACTCGAGTGTGTTGACTGTCGATGACTGTCCCCGAGTATTCGAGGTGTATTTGCATTTTGGCCCTTGATCCATTTCTCATAGAATACAAGTATGGAGCTCGTCTAGTAGCAAATTTCTTTAAGACACAAAGTGTTTGATATTGAAAGAACGCTTCTTTAAATAATTCATACGTGCGTACATGTTTTGCTGTCGGAGCTCGACTATTCTATATGGACACGATTGATATGATTATTTGGCCCATTTTAAGGTTTTCCTATCGAGACCCTTTTTGGCATGAAGTATTTTTCTCGAAAATATAACCTCCTACGGTGATGCCCCCTAGTATTCGAGGTTGGTTGAAAATAAGCCTTTGATACTTTTGAATTTTCCTTAGGTAGAACAAAGTTTTTGCCTCGTTAAAAACCTCGCTGCAAAAATCAATTTGGGATAAAACTTGATCTAAGGGAAAAAGAGTGCAACGCGTCCTTAAAAATCTAAGACCTTTGTGTTGAATAGTTTCCTCGACGCTTCGATTGAACTCCCGCAATAAGTAAGTACTAAATACAAATGGAAAAGGGAGGGACTCATATCGTTTGAGTAGTGATATGTTCCAATTGTTCTCTTTCCATCGTGCCAAGTTTGTAAGATCCCTTTCTGATGACATCGATGACTCGATATGGTACTTAATTCGGGCCTAGTTTCCTTCCATTTAAGTCTCGTGTATTGAGGGTGACTTTCCTTAGAACTAAGTCCTCGATTTCGAAGTGGCAAAATTGGCTCTTCTATTGTAATATCTTTCCATTCTTTGCTTATGTGCATCCATCTGAACAGGTGCAACTTTTCCCTTTTCATCCAATTGTTCGAGGCTAGTATTCATAGCCTCGTGATTTGATTCCTCCGTTGCATGTCGAGTCTGGCATTGGGTTCCCCGACCTCGACTGAAACTACGGCCTCGAAGCCATATACTAAGGAGAACGGGGTTGCCCCCATGCTGGACTTTGATGTCGTCCGATACACCCAAAGAACTTCGGGTAGAACTTCTCTCCATTTCCCCTTGGCGTCGTTCAACCTTTTCTTTAAATTTTGAATTATATTCTTGTTTGTCGATTCGGCTTGTTCATTCTCGCTTGTGTGATATGGCGTCGATAATATCCTTTTTATTTTGTGTTCTTTGAGGAACTATGTTACCTTGCTGCTGATGAACTGCTCTCCGTTGTTGCAAACGATTTTGGCAGGTATCCCGAATCGACACACGATGTGATCCTAGATGAAGTTAATAACTTCTTTTTCTCTGTGTCACGCCCCAAATCGAGGGACATGACCGGCGCCTGACCGAGTTGCCCCAGTCAAGCGGACCTGGGTGCCTTTCATTCCCACGCGTTACCCCTGTGTTGATTGTTTCTCATTAACCAAATATTTTACCAATAATGACTAATTTCATAATGCATAAACATAACCATGTGATTGATTCACTAACAAGTTCATAATTTATATTTACAACGCCCCATACATATACATAGGCCACAATCCCACAGTTTACATGTCTATGGAGCCTCTAGGATACAAAAAGGGAAATACAATACTTGCCGGTAACAAGGCTCCGGCTATACCTTACAAAACCAAAATGAAATCTAAACCGAGTGGCATGAACCACACAAGGCCCCGAGGAAGAAAGGGCTCACCAAAACGGGCAGTGGAAGGAGAAGGATACTACCTGCCGATGAGCTGAAGTGCCTGCTACTGATCCACCTACAATCATAACACGAATGTAGCGCCCCGGCAAAAGGGACGTCAGTACACTTGAATTGTACTGGTATGTATGGACAAACTTTGTCCCAAGTAAACTCAAGCCATTAAATTACATCAACAATTAATTAAGCCAGAGCCAACCATGTTTCCACATTTTCCTCATTTCAAATAATTCTCACACGAAGCACTTTCTACGATCAACCAATTTAACAATAACCAATCAATCACGTAAAGCACAAGTAGTCAAACAAAGGGGCAATCAGTGCCCCACAGGTTGCAAACTCTCCTGCTGTCTCCTTTCACAATTTCACATTATTGATTTTTGTATCAATTTTCAATAGCGATTTCGATCGCTTTCCATCCTTATTGCCCCCGACCACCCTTATTACCTCGGCCACCCTTATCACCCCAACCCACACCTTATTTCCCCACGTTGCGGCGCGCAACACGACCCCGCCTTACAGTTGAAAACACAACAATTTCAAACAGCAGATAAGGTACTACACACAATTTCAACAAGTTCAAATAAGCAACTTACACATTGGTTCATGTTCTCAATTTCTTCTCGAGCCAATATCAAAACCAAGTTACAAGTATTCCAAAATCGAAAATGCCCACATAATCATGTTCAACAATTTACCACAATTAATGTGTTTCAAATTCCTTCCACAGTAAGCCAAATATGCCATCACAAAGGTTGTTCCCAATTCTTTACCAATCTCGATTACCTTTTTATCTTTCAATTCATATTTCATACCACACCACACATAGTTCAACATCAATCAAATGCTCAACAAGGAAATCAAAGAATTACGTAAAATTTCTCAATTTGACACATGCCAAAACAATTCGCACACATTTGGGCGATTTTACAAGAATCAAAATTAGCCATACATACCCGGTGATGAGTTTTCTTCCGTTAACTTCCTACTTTATGCTTACCCACGCTATCTCACTCTTGCCAACCTTGTTCTTGAAGACTCTTACTTCTACTCACTTCTTTTTACTAAAAATCAAGTTCAATAATCATGCATGAGTGTAAAAATTCTATTTTTAAAAGCTATTATATGCAAACCTCTCTTTACCCAATTAAAACTGAAAATCAAAGAAAATAGTTAGGGTTTTTACCTTGAAAAGATTGGGGATGTTGAACCCTTGCCCTAGGATCCTTTAGAATTAAGATGGTTGGAACAATCTTTGAAGATGAAAGATTTCTCTCTCTAAAAACCCTCTCTTCTCTCTCTAATTTTGGTAAGATGATATGATAAAATGAAGAAGAAGTGTGTTATATTAAAGAAGAGATCAGGTCAAAACGTTACAAAAATCTGGGCCGGGGTCAATTATGCGGTGCACTATGCGACCGCAGAATCAACATGCGGTCCGCATAGTGACCGCAGAATTGCCCCAAATTTTACACAGGTTCTGTTAAGGAATGCGGCCAGAATGCGGTCCGCATGTTGATTCTGCGGTCGCAAAGTGCACCGCAGATTTGACATGCGATCGCATATCGACCGCACTTTTGA
This sequence comes from Nicotiana noctiflora, assembly GCA_032618575.1. Taxonomy (NCBI): domain Eukaryota; kingdom Viridiplantae; phylum Streptophyta; class Magnoliopsida; order Solanales; family Solanaceae; genus Nicotiana; species Nicotiana noctiflora. The sequence continues at coordinate 96,419 of JASVEL010006447.1, forward strand.
CACGATTTTTGGGAAACTCTCTGGAACGTTTTGCGGCAAGAATGCGGTCCGCATGTCAGGTTTGCGATCGCATTCTTGACCGCATATTGGACACTTTTCGGAAAAAAATTAATTCTCTACATTTTTGAAACTTAAATCACTACCAAGGGTCCGAACCGCGGCGAGCAAGCTCGCCGCGAAGAATTCTACGCATTCCTAACACATTATTCGGACCATGACACCACAGCTACTAGGTTTTATGCACAAAATTTTTACGGGGCCTTACATCCTCCCCCCCTTAAGATCATTCATCCTCGAATGAGGATTTTGAAATAAATGAGTTGGTTTTGAAAGACATGATATGAAACCATCAAAATTTTGACTAACTCTTATATTTTAGAAAAATTTCGCCAGAGTTTCCTTTGTATTATGGACATATCCACCTGTTAGAGGGCCCCCGAAACACGTTACCAAACAACAATACACAAATACAACACTTTTTACAACTGGTATACACTTTCTTACCTCAACGAATGCACATATTCTATCACATTGTTGCAATTGCACATAAACTAGCCACTTCAATGAATTCTTACCTTATTTAACCATTTTAACACACCATGTACACTCAACAAACCATTACCAATCTACACTCACTATTAGTTGTTTATTTAACACGCGAATATTTATAAGGATTTCATTTATCAAGAAAGGTTCAAGTGACACAAGGCAACAACACATTTAACTCATTACAAAATGAAGGAGACTTTACTAATACTAAGAGGGAAACAACTTAGGCAAGATGACGCAGTTACTAGGAGTAGGAGGGTCACCTAATTTCTTCTAGGCTTGATCGAACAAATGGGGGTACTTTTCCTTCATCTCTTTTTCCGCTTCCCATGTGGCCTCCTCAACTTGTTGACTTCGCCACAATACTTTAACAGAGGCAACTTCCTTATTTCTCAACTTACGGACTTGCCTATCAAGAATGGCAACTGGAACTTCTTCATATGACAAATCTTCATTAACCTCTATAGCTTCGATTGGCATGATGGTGGATGGATCTCCAATCACTTTCTTCAACATGGACACGTGGAATACCGGGTGCACTGATGACATCTCGGGAGGCAACTCTAGCCTATAAGCAACTTGACCAATCTTTTGAACGATCCGATATGGCCCGACATACCTAGGACTCAATTTCCCTTTCTTTCCGAATCGCATGACTCCCTTCATAGGAGATACCCTCAAGAACACCCAATCATCGACTTGAAACTCCGAATCCCTTCGACGAACGTCTGCATAGGACTTTTGACGACTCTGTGCTGTTTTCATTCTCTCCTGAATAACCTTGACCTTTTCCATAGCTTCGTACACCATATCTGGCCCTAGCAATTCCATTTCACCTACCTCAAACCACCCGATTGGCGATCTACATCTTCTCCCGTACAATGCCTCAAATGGGGCTATCTGAATGCTAGCATGATAGCTATTATTGTAAGCAAATTCTATCAGTGGCAAGTGTTCATCCCAATTACCTTTAAAATCTAGGACACAAGCCCGTAACATATCTTCAAGCGTCTGAATGGTCCGCTCGGCCTGACCGTCGGTCTGTGGATGGAAAGCTGTGCTGAGATTCACCCGAGTTCCCAAACCTTGCTGAAACTTCTTCCAAAAGTTAGCGGTGAACTGAGCCCCGCGATCTGAGATGATAGAAAGTGGAGTGCCATGAAGCCTTACTATCTCTTTGATGTACAATCTTGCATATTGCTCCGCAGTATCAGTGGACTTGACAGGCAGGAAGTGAGCTGATTTGGTGAGTCGATCTACTATCACCCATATTGAATCGAACTTACGCTGAGTGCGAGGTAACCCTACCACGAAATCCATATTGATCATCTCCCATTTCCACCTTGGTATTTCTATAAGTTGAGTTAATCCACCGGGCCGTTGATGCTCGGCCTTCACTTGTTGACAGTTCGGACATTTAGCTACAAAATTTGCTACATCTCTTTTCATACCGTTCCACCAATAAATCTTCTTAAGGTCATGATACATTTTCGTGGAACCTGGGTGTACCGAATACCTGGAAATATGAGCCTCTGCCATTACCCTTTGTCGAAGCTCGTCCACATCCGGAACACATAGCCTATCTTGACACCGCAATACACCATCTTCGCTGCTGAGTACAAATGCTGAGGTCTTGTCATTCATGATCGCTTCCTTCACCCGAACCAATGCTGGATCCATGAACTGTTTTTCCTTGATTTCCGCGACCAATGATGATTCTGCTCCATTATGCACCATAACATTCCCCTCGTCTGACGCCGAGATGCGAACCCCCAAACTGGCCAGTTGGTAAACCTCCTGAGCCAGGGGTCTCCGATCCACAACCAAATGAGCCAAACTACCCATGGATTTTCGACTAAGAGCGTCGGCTACCACATTTGCCTTTCCTGGATGGTAAAATATGTTCATATCATAGTCCTTGAGCAATTCTAACCACCGCCGTTGTCTCAGATTTAGCTCCTTCTGCTTGAACAAATACTGGAGGCTCTTGTGGTCTGAAAACACATCTACATGAACTCCATAAAGATAGTGCCGCCATATTTTCAAAGCAAACACAACAGCTGCAAGCTCCAAATCATGCGTCGGATAATTCTTCTCGTGATTCTTGAGTTGCCTAGAAGCGTAAGATATGACTTTCCCGTGCTGCATCAATACACATCCCAAACCGACTCTGGAGGCATCACAATAGACTACAAATCCCTCTGTGCCTTCTGGCAAGGCCAATACCGGTGCCGAGGTCAATCTTGACTTCAATTCTTGGAAACTTTTCTCACATGCTTCGGACCACTGGAACTTAACTGCTTTCTGCGTCAATTTAGTCAATGGGGAGGCGAGGGTTGAGAATCCCTCTACAAACCTCCGATAGTACCGTGCCAGACCCAAAAAGCTGCGAATCTCTGTCGGGGTCGTGGGTCTAGGCCAATCTTTCACTGCCGCAATCTTCTGAGGATCCACCATAATTCCCTCACTCGAAATAACATGCCCTAGAAAAGCTACGGACTCCAACCAAAACTCACATTTTGAGAACTTGGCATACAATTGATGCTGATGAAGGGTCTGCAATGCTGCTCTGAGGTGAATGGCATGATCTTCCCCGCTCCGAGAGTAGATGAGGATGTCGTCAATGAATACAATTACAAAGGAATCTAGGAATGGCTTGAAAACCCGATTCATAAGGTCCATGAAAGTTGCTGGGGCGTTGGTTAGCCCAAAAGACATAACCAAAAACTCAAAGTGACCATAACGAGTTCTGAAGGCGGTTTTAGGAATATCCTGCTCCCTGATTTTCAACTGGTGGTACCCAGACCGTAAATCAATCTTTGAGAAGAACTTCGCTCCCTGCAATTGGTCAAATAGATCATCCACTCGAGGCAATGGATATTTATTCTTAATGGTGACTTTGTTAAGCTGCCGATAATCAATACACATTCGAAGTGACCCATCCTTCTTTCTCACAAAGAGAACCGGAGCACCCCATGGCGACACACTCGGTCGTATGAACCCTTTCTCTAATAAATCCCTCAGCTGCTCCTTTAACTCCCTTAACTCTGCTGGCGCCATTCTGTATGGTGGAATGGATATTGGCTGAATATCCGGCAATACATCGATCCCAAAGTCAATCTCCCTATCCGGCGGAATGCCTGGAAGCTCATCTGGAAACACTTCAGGAAATTCATTCACAATCGGCACGGACTCGAGGGTAGGCACCTATGAGGTGGTGTCCGTTACCCGAACCAGGTGATAGATACACCCTTTCTTAATCATCTTTGAAGCCTTAAGGTAGGAAATAAACCTACCCCTTGGCACTACACCATTTCCTCTCCATTCAATAACCGGCTCGTTAGGGAACTCGAGCCTCATAACTCTCGTTCGACAGTCAAGTTTGGCAAAGCACGAATAGAGCCAATCCATCCCCATAATTACATCAAAATCTACCATCCCAAGCTCAATAAGATCGGCCGTGGTATCACGACCACCCACCGTAACAACACAATTCCTATAGACTCGTGAGGCTGTAATAGAATCACCAATTGGAGTCGACACAGAGAACGGCTCATGAAGCCGTTCGGGTTCTATCCCAAAACTTGAAGCAATGAATGGAGTAACATAAGACAAGGAGGACCCTGGATCAATAAGGGCATAGCAATCAATAGTCTGAACAGACATGATACCTGTAACAACATCTGGAGAAGCCTCGGCATTTTGGCGACCACTCAATGCATAGAATCGGCTAGGTCCACCCCTACCCCGAGCTCCACCCCTAGCTGCACCACGCCCTACTGCTGCTGGAGTACGCGCTGATGATGTAGCAGCTGAAGAACCGGATGACTGAGCAGATCCCCTACCTATACCCTGACGGGGTGCACGGCAGTCCCGCTGAATGTGACCTCTCACCCCGCACCCGAAGCACACTGGAAGGTCAAGGTAGCAAGTTTCTGTATGAAATCTCCCACACTTGGGGCATGTAGGTCTCCCCCGCTGCTGGGATCTCACCCCAGGATGACCAGACTGACGAGACCTCCTGCTGTCTGAACCAGGTCTCGAGTAACTGCCCTGCTGACGACTTTGCATGGATGGCGGTGCACTCGCGGAGGACTAAGCACATGACTGGGATGGCCCTGATGACCCTTTCCCTGGAAGTGATCTCCCTGAATAACCCATTGACCGGGCCCTGTTGCTACTTTCTCTTTCTGCACGAATCTTCAATTTCCTGGCCTCTGTGGCCTGAGCAAACCCCACAATCCTCCCATAGTTCATGTCCGAGTGCAAAGCTGCTGTGGCGGCCTCATTCACTACCAAAGGGCTAAGGCCCTGAACAAACCGTCGAACCCGGGCATCCATGGTCGACACTAAATGAGGAGCGTACTTGGACAACCTTACGAACTCCATGCGATACTCCCAAACACTCATACTGCCCTGTTTGAGGACCTCGAACTCTGTGGCACGGGCTGCCATTGCCTCAGTAGGTAAGTAGTGGTCCATAAATGCATCCACGAACTCATCCCATCTGGCCGGAGGGCTCCCTTTCTCACGGGAATCCTCCCACATTTCGAACCATGAACGTGCCGCTCCCTTCGGCCTGTAAGAGGCCAACTCTACCCCCTCTATATCTGTAGCCTTCATCACTCTGAGGGTCTTGTATATCTCATCGAGGAATTCCTGTGGATCAGCCTCTGGATCGGTACCTGAAAATTCTGGAGGGGCTAATCGCAAGAATCGGTGGACTCGGAGCCGAAGGAATCTCCCTCGTCCGCCGGAGGATGCGAGGGCATCATGGGATCTCCGGGCCTGGGGTGGCCACCAACCGTGTTAACATATGAATGGCTCCCCAAGATCTTCGTTAGAGATACCGGAGCCGGAAGCGGAAGCGTATCTCGACTCGGAACACCGGCGAGGAGGAATAGTGGCATCCTTCGCCGCGATCGAGATAGGGACACTAGGGTTTTGAACGGATGGGCCGGGCAAATTCGGGATCGGTGGGTCATTCTCTCCCACGACATCGGGTACATGATTAACAGAGCTGCACTTGGGTCGGCATTGGCCCTATGGCCGAGTCTAGCCTTCTTCTTAGGTGCCATATTCTGAAAATTTGGGAACAAGGCGCGAATTAGACACGGATATTTCCACATTGCACTTTACCGCACGATATAGATTAACAAAGAAGTAGGTAAATTCCTAAATGCCCGTGTAGCCCCTACTTATATGATGTGGTCGACAACACACCTATAAGAAGGGCACTACTAGACACGGCTCCGAGACATCCTAGGACACTTTAAAAACCATAGGCTCTGATACCAAGTTTGTCACGCCCCAAATCGAGGGACATGACCGGCGCCTGACCGAGTTGCCCCAGTCAAGCGGACCTGGGTGCCTTTCATTCCCACGCGTTAACCCTGTGTTGATTGTTTCTCATTAACCAAATATTTTACCAATAATGACTAATTTCATAATGCATAAACATAACCATGTGATTGATTCACTAACAAGTTCATAATTTATATTTACAACGCCCCATACATATACATAGGCCACAATCCCACAGTTTACATGTCTATGGAGCCTCTAAGATACAACAAGGGAAATACAATACTTGCCGGTAACAAGGCTCCGGCTATACCTTACAAAACCAAAATGAAATCTAAATCGAGTGGCATGAACCACACAAGGCTTCGAGGAAGAAAGGGGATCACCAAAATGGGCAGTGGAAGGAGAAGGATACTACTGCCGATGAGCTGAAGTGCCTGCTACCGATCCACCTACAATCATGACACAAATGTAGCGCCCCCGGCAAAAGGGACGTCAGTACACTTGAATTGTACTGGTATGTATGGACAAACTTTGTCCCAAGTAAACTCAAGCCATTAAATTACATCAACAATTAATTAAGCCAGCCAACCATGTTTCCACATTTTCCTCATTTCAAATAATTCTCACACAAAGCACTTTCTAAGATCAACCAATTTAACAATAACCAATCAATCACGTAAAGCACAAGTAGTCAAACAAAGGGGCAATCAGTGCCCCACAGGTTGCAAACTCTCCTGCTGTCCCCTTTCACAATTTCACATTATTGATTTTTGTATCAATTTTCAATAGCGATTTCGATCGCTTTCCATCCTTATTGCCCCTGACCACCCTTATTACCTCGGCCACCCTTATCACCCCAACCCACACCTTATTTCCCCACGTTGCGGCGCGCAACACGACCCCGCCTTACAGTTGAAAACACAACAATTTCAAACAGCACATAAGGTACTACACACAATTTCAACAAGTTCAAATAAGCAACTTACACATTGGTTCATGTTCTCAATTTCTTCTCGAGCCAATATCAAAACCAAGTTACAAGTATTCCAAAATCGAAAATGCCCATATAATCATGTTCAACAATTTACCACAATTAAGGTGTTTCAAATTCCCTCCACAATAAGCCAAATATGCCATCACAAAGGTTGTTCCCAATTCTTTACCAATCTCGATTACCTTTTTATCTTTCAATTCATATTTCATACCACACCACACGTAGTTCAACATCAATCAAATGCTCAACAAGGAAATCAAAGAATTACGTAAAATTTCTCAATTTGACACATGCCAAAACAATTCGCACACATTTGGGCGATTTTACAAGAATCAAAATTAGCCATACATACCCGGTGATGAGTTTTCTTCCGTTAACTTCCTACTTTATGCTTACCCACGCTATCTCACTCTTGCCAACCTTGTTCTTGAAGACTCTTACTTCTACTCACTTCTTTTACTAAAAATCAAGTTCAATAATCATGCATGAGTGTAAAAATTCTATTTTTAAAAGCTATTATATGCAAACCTCTCTTTACCCAATTAAAACTGAAAACCAAAGAAAATAGTTAGGGTTTTTACCTTGAAAAGATTGGGGATGTTGAACCCTTGCCCTAGGATCCTTTAGAATTAAGATGGTTGGAACAATCTTTGAAGATGAAAGATTTCTCTCTCTAAAAACCCTCTCTTCTCTCTCTAATTTTGGTAAGATGATATGATAAAATGAAGAAGAAGTGTGTTATATTAAAGAAGAGATCGGGTCAAAACGTTACAAAAAGCTGGGCCGGGATCAATTATGCGGTGCACTATGCGACCGCAGAATCAACATGCGGTCCGCATAGTGACCGCATAATTGCCCCAAATTTTACACAGGTTCTGTTAAGGAATGCGGCCAGAATGCGGTCCGCATGTTGATTCTGCGGTCGCAAAGTGCACCGCAGATTTGACATGCGATCGCATATCGACCGCACTTTTGACACGATTTTGGGAAACTCTCTGGAACGTTTTGCGGCAAGAATGCGGTCCGCATGTCAGGTTTGCGATCGCATTCTTGACCGCATATTGGACACTTTTCGGAAAAAAATTAATTCTCTACATTTTTGAAACTTAAATCACTACCAAGGGTCCGAACTGCGGCGAGCAAGCTCGCCGCGAAGAATTCTACGCATTCCTAACACATTATTCGGACCATGACACCACAGCTACTAGGTTTTATGCACAAAATTTTTACGGGGCCTTACATCCTCCCCCCCTTCTCGAAGGCATGTGCTTCCACCCATTTAGCAAAGTAGTTAGTCATAAACAAAATGAATTTAACTTTACCTGGGCCGTTGGTAGAGAGCCGACGATGTCCATTCTCCATTTCATGAATGGCCATGGGGACATGACTGAATGAAGTTTCTCTCCTGGATGATGAATCATCGGTGCAAACCTTTCACATTTATCACATTTTTGAACAAACTCTTTAGTTTATTTTCCATGTTATCCCAGTAATACCCTGCTCTAACTATTTTGCGAATAAAGGACTTGACGCCGGAGGGGTTTCCACTAGTGCCTTCATGGATCTCCCGTAGAACATAATCAGTGTCCCCTGGCCCTAAACATACCGCCAATGGTCCATCGAACGTTCTTCTGTATAATGTTCCATCTTCATCAACCGAGCAACTTTGGTTCGTAGGGTCCTCGACTCTTTATGGTCCGAAGGTAGCTTTCCATTATTTAAATATTTAATATATTTATTCCTTCAATCCCAAGTCATACTTGTAGAATTTATCTCGGCATGACCCTCCTCGACCATAGATCTCAATAATTGGACGACAGTCCCCGGGATAATATCATCTTCCTCAACCGATGATCCCAAATTTGCAAGTGCATCGGCTTCACTATTTTGTTCTCTAGGTATGTTTTCTAGAGTCCACTCCTTGAAGCAGTGCAAAGTTACTTGTGCTTGTCCAAATACCTGTTCATCCTGTCCTCTTGAACTTCGAAGCTTTGTTTACTTGGTTCACCACCAATAAAGAGTCACACTTAGCTTTAATGGCTTTTGCCCCAAGCTTTTAGCTATATCGAGACCTGTAATCATGGGCTCATACTCGGCCTCGTTATTAGTTAACCTAGAAATTTTTGATAGATTATCTAATATTTTTACCTGTGGGTGGCTTCAAAACGATGCCAATCCCGGAACCTTTCACATTCGAGGCACCGTCGGTTAAGAGGGTCCATACCTCTGATGATGTACCCAATTTTAGTAGAAAGTTCCTTTCCATTTCGGGTATGAGGGTTGGAGTAAAATCAGCCACAAAGTCTACTAAAATTTGAGACTTGATGGCCATTCGGGGTTGATATTCGATATCGTACCCGCCAATTTTGATGGCCCATTTGGCCAATCAGTCCGATAACTCGGGCTTGTGCTAAACATTTTGGAGTAGATAAGTGGTTATCACACATATGGGGTGACACTAGAAATACGGCTTTAATTTTTTAGATGCACTTGTTAATGCAAGTGTCAATTTCTCTAAGTGTGGGTACCTAGTTTCAGTATCTCCTAAGGTTCAACTTACGTAATAAATAGGAAATTGCGTACCTTGCACTTCTCGAACTAGTACACCACTTACCGCTATTTCGGATACTGCCAAGTATAAGTACAACTTCTCATCTACCTTCGGAGTGTGGAGAAGAGGTGGGATTGATAAGTATCGCTTTAATTCCTTCAATGCCTGATGACATTTCGCGGTTCATGTGAAATTATCTTTCTTTTTTAATAAGGAAAAGAACCTATGGCTTCGATCTGATGATCTCGAAATGGATCGGCCCAAGGCAGCTATCTGTCCGATTAGCCTTTGTACGACTTTCACACTGTCTACGAAGGAGATATCCTTGAGGGCTTTAATCTTATCGGGGTTGATTTCGATTCCCCGATATGATACCATGAAGCTGATGAATTTTCCCGAGCCGACCCCGAATGCACATTTTTCGGGGTTAAGTTTCTTGTTGTACTTCCTAAAGATTTCGAATATTTCCTGCAAATTAGTCAAATGGTCCTCTCCACACATGGACTTAACTAACATATCGTCAATGTAAACTTCCATTGATTTACCTATATGTTCCTCGAACATTTTGTTAACTAGGCATTGGTATGTAGCTCCTGCATTTTTTTAGCCCGAAAGGCATTACATTGTAACAATAAGTTCCATACTTAGTGATAAAGAAGTCTTTTCTTAGTCTTCTGGGTCCATACATATTTGATTATACCCAAAATAGGCGTCGAGAAAGGTAAGGATCTCATGGCCGGTCATGGCATAGATCATGCGATCGATGTTAGGTAGGGGAAAAAATTCTTTCGGACATGCTTTTGTGAAAGTTTTTATAGTCTACACACATTCTAAGTTTGTTCCCTTTTTGGGGACTACGACTACATTAGCTAACCATTCGGGATATTTTACTTCTCGAATGGATCCTACTTTGAGAAGTTGGTTACCTCGTCCTTTACGAAGGCGTGTTTTACCTCGGACTAGGGTCTTCTCTTTTGTCTAATTGGTCCGAACTTGGGATCCAGGCTCAACCAATGAGTTGTTATCTCTCGTGGGATTCCCGTCATGTCTAAATTGGACCATGCAAAGCAATCCATGTTATCAATAAGAAATTAAATCATTTTTTTTCTAAGTTCGGGGGTCAACCCCATTCCTAGGTATACCTTTCATTCGGGTTGATACTCGATCAGTATCACATGTTCCAGCTCCTCGACCATTGACTTGGTTGCATCTGATTCTTCGGGAACAACGAAAGTTCGAGGAGTAAGGAAATCCTCTTCTTCTTCTGCACGAACATTTTTGCATCCAAACCTTTTAATATCGAGGGTGCCCCCGGTATTTGATCAACACGGGAATTGTATGCTTCCATTTTCTTGTATTTTCGATTTTTTACTCTCCCAACTCGATTTTTTTGGTGAACTCCTCGGGAATCTTCATAATTGTAAGATCAGTCCCCGACCCATTACCGTTCGAACTTTGTGGCACCGGCTCAATACGGCGAATGACTTCTGGTTCGACCATACTCGGAGTTTTATGCTGACTTTAAAGCTGAGCGATAGCGACCTGCTGAGCCTATGGCATCTCGAATATTACCTGGAGGTTAACTCCCCTATCTCCTACACCCTGTGTTCCTTGGCCACCAGATCGGCCTTCCTTATGTACACTCCCCTAGGGATCTGTGCCTAAATTCGCATTCAAAGCAACGTGTGAACTGATATTAACCGAATTGATTGGAACTCCCCCGGGATTAACCGATGGCACCTCGGCTCCTGGAGCAATTACGTTATCGTTTTCCCCGTATAATTCAAGACCATCATCACCATGTGCGGGTGCGTTTTGGGAATTTGACATGTTTTAAACTGAGAACAAAAATTCTTGACAAGAACAAGTGTGAAAATAATATGTGTTTATCAGAATCAGTACCGAAACAATCACTATTATCGTTAGACCCACGGTGGGTGCCAAACTATTTACCCTAAAATTCGAGTAACAATTAAACTTATTGTGGTTTTAAAGATATGTGATTAATCTCATACTAATTGATAAACAAAGAGTTAAATATATAAATTGAAGAAATAAGGCAAATCAAACCAGTGTGCAAGGCAAGTCTCGGCCTCGAGTTATGGTGGCCTCGAGGTAGGTTTGTAAGAACAATAAAATAATACGACAACTCTTATGAACAATAAGCAAGAAAGTGATGTATGTATATTCTCTCATCAATGATTCATTTGTTACAAATGATTGAGATCCCCTTTATATAGTAGGAAAATCCTAAATAAGGTACATTTCTAATTACAATAGGGAATCTTATTATACCGCTGTCTAACTGCCAAGTAGAGATCCGTTCCGGAATTTACGCCGAGGTCTTCGGGCCATTGCGGGAATCTCGCTCTTTCTATTAATAAGCTATAATGGTATTATCTCGAGGTTGATCATATTCGGTCTTTGCCTTCATCGAGCACATCGGTCTTCAAGTTCTATACTCCGCCATCGAGCTCGATCCAGGTCCGTTTTGAGCTTTTTCTCTAAGCAACTCCCCAAACTTACGAAATTGGGCATGCCTGATTTTGATTGGATACAGACTCATAGAGTATAATTCTTGGATCCGCTTCTTCAAATCCTAGATCTGCTTCTGTTGTAAATCAACTAATATAGCAATAACTTATATATTTCCTTATTTAAAAAATAATAACATAGTATTTTGAAGAAATAAACTATAGTAAAACAAGAGGAAAAAAAGGGTATACTCAAGATATTTCATTTCAGCACAAATAAAAAGACATGTAAATTGTTGAAGTCTCAATACCGTCTACCACTAGTTAGATTTTCGTCAAACTTTATGCTTTTCAATTTGACAAGAAAATTTTGGGAAATGGGTTACTAATCTTTCTTAAACTATTTATCTTTTCCTAATTTTGGGGTAGTAGTGGAGTTCCAATATTTGTAGGTGGAGAACACTTCACCACTTTGGTTTTGTCAAAAGTTTCATAATTCAAGTTAGGATAATGTTGACATAGTTGACGACATATAAACATGTAAAAATAGAAATATACAATATAAAAGAGGAAATAAAACTATTCCCTCCGCTCCTCTCACTGTAGTCTCACATCTCATTTTAATGTGCATAGGAAGTAAGGAACCTCTTGTAAAGATTCTCCACCCCCCCACCCACCCACCCCCACCCCAGAAGTTAATACTATATTGTCAAATTAACCGTCCAACTGTCCGAAAAGCTTTTTTCCACCTTTATCAGGGTTCTCATGGAGTGATCAATCATTGAAAAAAAATGAAAACAGAAAAAGAAAATAATTAAAAAGAAAACAATTGACAACCCATTGATCAAGGAAGAAAAGAGCACCTAAATTTTTTACTCTTCATGCTATTTTGCACATAATTATGTCAATCTTTTTAAGGATATAGAGAAAGCCAGATTAGTATTATTATTCTTGGACTTGTTTCCTTTATTGGTTTCAACTTCAAGGATGTCAGGAAAAAACTAACCCTATTTTCTTGTTTTCTTTCTGCATTTATTCTTGGATTCCTTATTTTTTTATTTAACAGATGTAGCTTCAATTTTACTTCTTTATATATTTTACTATAAATAGGATCTGGAACATATTAAGGTAATATTTTATTGTCAAAGGGGGTTCTTTGGTTGGTTGATCTAGCAGCTTCTTTTTGTGGGTCAGCTCAGTTTCTGCTGTAGTGTCATTTGAGCAAGAATTGAAGGATTTTGATTACTTGGGGTTTTTTAATTCCAAAGATTTGGCCTTTTTCTTGAGAAAGATTGGATTTTTATCTCAAATTTGTGAATTTCTTGAAAAAGGCTATTCTTTTATGTCTACTTTTGGGGCTTGAACAATGTTTATTTCAACTGAAGAAGAACATATCTCATTGCCTTTGGCAAATGGGAAAGTATTGGAGAATTCATCTCCAATAGGATCAAATCCAGATTTCAATGAAGATGAGGTTTCTCAAGAGATTCCTTCAAATTTCATGGATGTCAATGTGGTTCAAGAGGATGAAAAGTTTGAGCTTGAGCAGAGGATTTTGAATTTAGAAGGTGGCTTTTTTTTTTTGGGATTTGTTTGTAATTTGTCTGAGTTTTTAATAATTTCTTGATCTGAACTTCCTTTATGTGTTGCAGGAGAAATTGGGAGTTTGAGGAATCAAGAGAGATCTCTGGATGAAAAAAGAAGAGAAGCATTGAATAAGATACTAGACATTAAAGGTGATTTCTAGCTTGGATATTTTACCTCATTTGAGATCTTATAAAAATTTATGTATTGTGAATGTGACATTAATATTTCCAAATATAGGTTGCATTCGGGTGTTTTCTCGTGTTAGACCATTTTTACCAACAGATAAACGGAGAACTCATCAACCGATTTCAGTTGAATCGGAGAAGATCGTGGTAAGATCCGGTGGAAGCAGGAAAGAATTTGAGTTTGACAAGGTTTTCCATCAGGAAGCAATCCAAGGTTAGTAACAAATTTATGTGGCAAATATTGACTGTATCTTATTTCCAAAGAAATTTCAGTAAAGGCATTTGTTATGCTTGAACATTCTGTAGAAGATGTTTTTGCTGAGGTTGAGCCAATTCTCAGATCTGCAATCGATGGGCATAATGTATGTATATTAGCTTATGGACAAACTGGAACTGGCAAGACATATACTATGGTTAGTATTCTTATTGTATGATCACATTGTCATGAAGAATGTTTATAGGTAATGAACTAGGTATTTTTTCTTGTGTTCTTTAGGAGGGAACCACTGAGTCTCCTGGGATCATTCCTCGTGTTCTTCAGGAGCTTTTTCACCTTTCCTCTTTAGATAGCTCGACTTCATTTACTTTTTCGATTAGCATGCTTGAAGTCTATTTGGGCAGCCTAAGGGATTTGCTTGCTCCAAGACCTTCCAGTCGGACATACACTGCGCCAAGATGGTAATTCCCAATATCTTGTCCTTGCTTCTATGTTAAAAGGAGGATGTAATTTGATGACCCGCTAAGAATTGCCTTGTATAGTTTGGCTAACTCTACTACAGCAATCTAAACATTCAAACAGATTCAAAAGGATCAGTCGAAATCGATGGTCTAACTGAGGTGGAAATCTCTAATTTTACTAAAGCAACTTGGTGGTATAACAAGGGGAGGCGAGTTAGATCCACATCTTGGACAAATGTAAATGAAACATCCAGCAGATCACATTGGTAGGTTTTCAAAAGCCTTTTCCTTCATCATTTGGATTACTTTGGTTTTGGCAATTCAGTGACCTATTTGGTTATTTGTATTTAGTTTGACGAGGATCAGTATATATCGCTACGGGGATGCTTTGGGGGGTAAAGCAGAAGTAAGCAAACTGTGGATGGTTGACCTTGGAGGAAGTGAGCGCCTACTTAAAACGGGAGCCATTGGACAAACCCTTGACGAGGGGAGGGCAATAAATCTCTCTCTTTCTGCACTAGGTGATGTTATCGCAGCTCTTAGAAGAAAGAGAGGCCATGTTCCTTATAGGTTGGTGAATATTTACGAGCTTCTGACTTGTAAAAAAGAATTCTTGTTTTTGTTTCTGCATTAGAATAATAGTTTCTCAATGTTCTTCTTGCTTGAGTTAGATGGTATTCTACTATTACGTACAGCCCAAAGCTTGAGGAGGCTTGAGTTGAAATACTTAGTAGTGTGATTTAACTAATGAAGTTACCAATTTTGGTTGCAGAAATAGCAAATTGACACAAGTTCTCAAGGATTCTCTTGGTAAATTCTCTGATTTCCTGAAGTAACAATTTACGCAGACATACATGTCAGAACTTTTACATTTTTCACATTTTGGAAATTGAAAAGTTAGTCGCATTAAGGAATGTTGAAATTTGACGTCGTAGCAGTTGATATAAAAACCTCTCTTGTTCATCTTCGTTCTTAGACGTCTAAACGTGGAATGTTCATGCCTTATTTCTTTGAACCTACTGCTTTAGGTGATAGATCAAAAGTTTTGATGCTGGTCCATGTTAGCCCGTATGAAGAGGATGTTGGAGAGACAACATGTTCCTTTACCTTTGCGAAGAGAGCAAGAGCAGCGGAATGCAACAGAGAACTCTCACAAGTATTCATCTCTGGTTTTCTTCAATAGTTTCCATTGTTTCTGATGACCTTGTCGCTTATCCTTATTTATTGTTTGCATCCATTCAGGAATCAAAGAAGCTAAGAGAAAAGAGAATTTCTGAGCTTGAGGGGCAAATGAAGGAAGCCGAAGAAGGATGTACAGAACTTAGGACTCAAATACAGAAGGCTGAATTTTTGTTGAGCGAGAACAAAAGGCTTTTCGTGAAGAAATATGAGCCACTTGAAGATGAAGAAACCTTTCCTATAACCTCAAAGGAAAACATTGCTGAAATCACAGTAACTCCAAGAAATTCCGAGAAAGGACTAAAAACAAAGGTCAATGGCTCAGTGCCTCGATTCATGAGTGCCACAGTTGCCAGTCGACAAAGGGAGACTACGGCAGAAAGGGGAATTCACAGCAGACCAAAAAGTTTGAGATCATGGGCTAGGAGCTCTACCCAATTGTCTGGTTCGCAATCAAACAGCTTTTCAGACCGTCGTTTCAAAGCACAGCTACGAACTTCAAATAAAAGATCACGATACAGTGAGACTAATACCATTGCAGGGGATATTAAGTGTGATGATTCAGATATTAAGCCATCTGTCTTGCCACAACCACAAAGCAAGGCTATCGCTTCCTCGGATCCAAAGCCTAGAGTAACACTACCTCATCACAGAAGAAGGATGTCTGATCTGCTCTAACTATTACAAGAGCTGATCTTCTAATCCTTAGCAGGTGCTTTAACTTTTTTCGCTTTTTAGTGTTTCGGCTTTTGTTTGCTTTTCTGCTACTGCTATTGGTTTTCTCTTTTCTTTTTGGTCTGGAAGTGCTTCAAGATTACGAGAGAAATTCATTGAGGTTTTTTTGTGTTATAGATGTGATTTTTCTTGGGATTGGAATAATTTTATAATTTGTTAGCACTGTATAGTATATACTCTGCAAAGAAAGAGTGGTTTCCTTAGGAATGTCTGTTTACTGCAAATGTCATCTTGTCGAGACACTGTGAAGAAAGTGCATGAAAAAATATTTTTCAGTTAATATTCTACAATTGTTAGCAGTTCATAATGTATTACCATGTGTGTTGAATTTCAGAAATGAATCATTGAAATTTGAAGGCATTATACGTCGTCGACTTGAAACTTGAACTATCATGTTCACAAGTTCTAGTCGCGGTTAGGAATGGCAGGCGGTGAGGGTGCGGGACGGATTTTGTTTGAACCCGCAAAATTTAAACCCGCCCCGCATAGGATTTGAACTCGCATTCACCCGCCCCACACTCAACCCGCATTTATCCGCACCGTCCCGCACCCGCATTTTTTATTTATTTTAAATTTGTAACAGTGGCGAGTAGTCATTCCAACGATACTAAATTACAAATTACTTATTTGTTCTTTGAAAAATACAAAGAAGAAACATTTGAACGGTTAAATAGAATTGATGAATTTTGAGTCTAATTAATTTGTTGTCGAAATTAACAAATTTAACGTTGGTACATAAAGAGGACAATTCACCTTCAATCCAATTTAAGGTAGATAATTTTCTTTAATTTTAATTAATGGAGTAGAAAGTATTTCTTCTGTATTTTTCTGGCTTTTATTTCTATTTACTTTACTTTGTTTTATATTTTGTTATAGCTAAACAGGAGTATCAGTTACTTACTGAACAAGAATCCATCCTTAATCAAATAATTAAATCTAACATTTAAAATCAAATTTAAGTTTATTCCCGTTTTCAAATATTTTCGAAAAAGGATACTGTTTGCTGGCATTTGTATCAGTTACCAAAATCTTAGAGATAAGGGATGAGCCGTTTTAAGTGAAATTGGGAGTATTTGGGACAAGGGTTTTAAATATTATTTAGCCTTTTAAAATTAAATCTCCGCCTACGACTCGCCCTGCCCCGCCCCACATTTTTGTTTTTTAAAATTAAAAAATTGAACCCGCCCCGCCTCGCAACCGCAAAATCTCAAACCCGCACTGCCCCACTAATGTTCAAACCCGCACCCGCACCGCCTCATTGCCATTCCTAGTCGCGAAATCAATGATACTTGCATCAGGGTAGGCTATGTGAATTACTTGCATCAGGGTAGGCTATGTGAATGCGAGATGCTTTATGCATATGACTGCCTTTTTATATTTCTCCCAAGTCTCCTTAAATGTTTAGTTGAGTTTGTCTTAGAGTTTGCAGAACTCAGTATTTTAGTTCCTAAATAGCATTTGTTTGAGCTAGTGAACTTATTTCCTTTAATTGTTTACCTATAATGTCACGACCCTAATTCACTATAGGTCGCGATGGCGTCCAACGTCGCCGTTAGGCAAACCAACGGTGAACTATCAGCTTAATTATTCATATGACTATTTGTAAAATCATAAGCCTTATTAAGTAAAGGATTCACTGCGTTTAAAAATCATGAATACTTAAAATATTTGAAAGATATTAAATTAAAGATGACAATATTAAGCCGAACCATATCAATCACTAGAGTATCCCAAAATTTGGTGTCACAAGTGCATAAGCATTACTAAGGCGTACAACAATAATACAACATTTGCCCGAAATGTAAATAAGACATGATAGAGTAAATGGTATGATTAAAACTCTGTGGGCTGCGATGCGTAGCCTAGAATGCAGCTCACCAAAAGTCTCCTCAGAAATTGCGCCTATGTGCCAAGATGACCACCAAATGAACCTGTCAGATCCTGCACATTTAGTGCAGAAGTGTAGCATGAGTACGTAAATCAATGCGTACCCAGCCCAATGCGCCTATACTTCTCTAGTGTAGAAAGTACGTAATATATTCTTGTGGTTAATTGAAGGGCCATCAATTAGCTGTGCCTCTTTAGTATGTATTACTTGAGAGAGAGTGCATATTTAGGTATCTATTGAACACAATCACTCCCGACGTATGTGAGGAATCAATAACCAAGGGTTTAAAGGTTGGATTAGGAATAGTGAAACCTTAGGGGCGATCTAAGTGAGCTGTAATTTAAGTCAGCTAGTGTAACTCGGGAGAGTATGTCTAGTAAATTATCGTAATTACTCGGGAGAGAATTGCAACACGCAGATCACTCATGATCAGTAGAGAATACTTAGGCGAAATTATAGAAGACATAGCGGGAAGGATTCCGACAATTAGGGAAATCATAACTCTTGACCTTCTTAATTTTTTCTCCAACCTGTAGTATCTTAGTGTTAATTTAATATTTTAATTAGTTAGTTAGTTAGTTAAACACAAGAATCTTAATATCTATAACTTAGGAATTGTTCAAGCTTGTATTCTTGGTGATAGTGAACAACTGTAGCTAAGCTTTAGTTCTCTGTGGGATTCGACTCCGAACTTGTAAACCAGATTATATTTGCAGTGACCTCTTATCCTTTTTAGGACTATAGTTGGGCACGATCAAATTTTGGTGCCATTGTTGTGAACAAACGGTGTAGCTGTAGGTGTACATATTTGTTGGTGGCAAGTTTGAACTATTATTTTTGTTTTTGTTTATTTGTTTTTAATTTTTTAAATTTTTGATCTGAGAGACATGAAATCATGAAATTATGAGAATTTTGATGTTGGTAATTCTCCTTTTAATTCTCCTTATGCATATTGTGAAGGAAACCAACTAGGGCAAAATTATCAAAATATTTTCGAGAGCGAGTTTTGTCCACCAACTCAATCTTATATATGGAATGTGTGTGATATGTGGTGGTCACGATGGCCACTTTCATGGTTGTTCTTATAGTTCTTGTCTTCCCCAACCCCTTACTTTGATGGTTCTTCTTTTTGTTGTGAAGTTAATAGGAACAAAGAACCCAGGGATGGTGACCGGAAAGAGACTGAAGATATGTTAAAGTGTTGCATGGAACTATATGATAAGAGACCACGGCAGATACAAAGACAAGATACAACTATTCATAATTTGGAGGCTCAAACGAATAAATTAATTGAACCTTGTAAAGCGCAACAAGTTGATATAGCCAATATGAGCATGAATTGGCTACCGAATATACTGGAGAATTTAAAAAAATATGAGGATGAGCTAGAGGAGAAGGCCAGAGTAGAACACCAACAATCAATCGAACTAGATTTTGAGGATGTCGATGCTATAAAAGAGATACTAGAGCCAACCAAGGATATTGAGGATATTTAGTTGACTCTAGTCTATTGTCATTAGTGTTGAGAATGTAGATAGTCCCAATGTTCATGTAGTTGAGCGCATTGGTCTACACTCCAAGTATTTTTTCATATTGTGTTTAGACGATGATATGAAAATAGAGTCGTCCGAGCCATTTGAGGAGTCAAGGAGTAAGGAACAAGATGCCTACATTCTGAAGTTCATCGTGCCAGAAAGCCGGGAATACACATCTCATTCAAAGGCCAATAAGTACAGAATACTACATTATTTTATTGGGTCAGTCAGATTCGTTCTACCACCCCATGAGCATGATCATAGAGCATAATCAAAACTTGAGGTCCGATTCATAAGTTCGAAATGGAGGTAAAAAGTGATTCACGTCGTGCCGCGACGTTAAATCAAGTGCTTGTTGGGAGGCAACCCAACTTTATTGCTTTCTTTTATTTTATTTTTTTAATTGTATTATTTTGTAGTGTCAGTTTTTTATTTTTTAGGAGCATGGAAAGCAAAGCTATTGGAAGGATGCAATAGCAAACCAAATGGTTGGAACAAAATGTGAGGTACCCGCAAGAAGCACCAGGACTGGGAGAAGTCTGAGTACCCCATGAGATGCTAGTGCTTCGGCCTTTGGCTTGTCAGTGAGTTTCTTTTACCCTCTTGTATGTATAGGTGTGCATTAGCGACAATGTATACTTTTAAGTGTGGGATGAAGAGATTGTCTGGGTGACTTTCTATGCTATTTTAGTTATGTTAGTTTAATTGAATTATTTTTTTTTAAATAGAAAAGATTGGACTTTCCCGATGATGGAACTATTAGATAATTTTCTTGAAGGATTTAAGTCTAAAGAAAAAAAGGTTTTTTTTGTTAGGTAGTGTAACAATTCCCCTTTGATTTTTGTCTTTGTGCCGCAGTTCTTTTCTAAGGGTTTTGTTTAAACCGGGTGTAGATAGTTTTTTTTAGGAGTAGGAGCCATTGTGTTGTGTTTTGAATTGAAGCAATATTTCTTAACATTGTTATTGTGAGCACGTGATTTTTGCCCTATATGAGAATTACTCCCAAAAATTCAAAATAAAAGAGTTTTGTGTTGTTTGCAATTGTTGTGAATTTAGTGTCATTTTTTAAAAAATATATATATATATATATATATATATATATATATATATATATATATATATATATATATATATATATATAT
The DNA here is from genome assembly GCA_032618575.1 of Nicotiana noctiflora. Classification (NCBI taxonomy): domain Eukaryota; kingdom Viridiplantae; phylum Streptophyta; class Magnoliopsida; order Solanales; family Solanaceae; genus Nicotiana; species Nicotiana noctiflora. The sequence goes on from JASVEL010006447.1 coordinate 117,223, forward strand.
ATATATATATATATATATATATATATATATATATATATATATATATATATATATATCGCATTTGCATTTAGGATTTAATTCTACAATTAGGAGTAATTAATTTTATCTTACAAAAATGAAAATCACAAAAATAGGCATCTTTTGCATTTTAGCCTTTAATGTCCAAATTGTGTGATTGTATTTTAATTACCATTTAAAATTAGGTGACAATTATTATTATGAGATTAGTATTTCAAGATAATTTTAGTTTTTATAAATTAATCTTAGTATTTTGGGCTTTATTAATTAGGAAGTTGAATAATGGAGAAGAACAAAATGGAAAAAATTTGGATTGGGCCATCTTGCAAATTAAGTTACAAGCCCAATCCTAAGAAACCTTACCCAACCCAAAACCCCTTGGCCCAAGAAGAAAATTTCAGATTTTTTTTAGCAAAAAATAATCATAATTACATGACATAAAGTAGTGGGGGCAAGGAAATCAAGGAAGAAAACAAGGAGAGGAAAACATGGATTAGTGGGTTTTCTTTAAATTAAAAAAATATTTTCTTTTTAATAAAATATCTGAAAATTTTCGAAATTCTTGCCTATAAATAGAAGAGAAGATTTATGAAAAAAATGGTGGGAAAAAAGAGAGGAAAAATAGGAAGAGAAGTAAAAATAAAAAAATTTCCTGCTGTAGTATACACTCGATATACATTCTGGACACAGAAGTATACATGGCGAAAAATTCAATTTTTGAGAGTTTCTTTTGAGAAGTGAAAAGAGTTCAAAGCTAGAAAGCCAAAACAAAGAGAAAATCTAGAATATATTTTTCTTTTCTATTTTTTACTGGTTTGTTTTTTTGTTTTTCTCCGTATTGCTGGGATTTTCGGGATTGAGGTGTTGAAGCTACTGCTGGTTGTTACTGTTGTTGTTGCTGTACTTTTACCGGCCTGTTGATTTTCCATCTTCCCCTTCTTTTCAATACCAGGTACATTTTTCTTACAACTGAAGCTGTACTGGTGACTTTGATCAAATAAAGATGAAGATTTAGATTATTATATGCTGTCATGTAGTTATAGTTTGATATTATTGGTTTAAGTTTGTGATTTATACATTGTAGTAGTATGTAGTAGCTAAAAATAGAAAGACCAAACAAAAATCATGTAATAGTTAGTAGTAGTAGTAGTATAATCGTAGAAGTAGCATATCACCCAGTTTAATTAGGTAAAACTCCTAAAATATAAGTTAGCATATCACTTTTCTTCAAAAATCACTAATTAATCTTTCACAGTAAGCTTTTCGTAAAAACAAAATCACATAGTTAACTATACTGTCGTAGATTTGTACATGAACACAAGTAGGAGTTTAATCTTAATAAAATCAGGGGAATAGTTGTGTCTAAGCATTGAATCATTTAAATATGGATATTCAGGTTATTACAATCCAGTAATTAAAATTACGAATCATGTTCGTGTAATCAACGTGTTTAGAAACTATCAAATAGGCTTAAATTTGTATTGAAATTAGTAGGTTAACAATGTGGTCATAAACTACTCATCTTACCTTTTAAATAGTTTTATATCTTTACATATAGTTAGCTTCACAGTCTCTCAATTAGTAAATAATCAAAATGACCACAAAATTCATTAGTGAAGGTCAGAATTGAAGATGGCTAGTTTAATAAGCAATCATGTATATAGATATTTGATTAGAATTAGTACCCTCGTGTATTGATTTTTCTCTTTCTGATTAATAAAAGCATTTGATTCCTTAATCATGTGTACTGTGGATTTTACATTTTCTATTCTTGCCTTTATTATTTTTATCTGGATTGGGCCCTGTGTAACGTTGGGCCTGAATTGTCCTACGAAATTGCTTAGTCCACTGATTGAGGGCTCGAAGACCGTCTGGGCTTTGAGACTTGGGGCGGCCCTTTACGGGTCTATTTAGACGTTTGAAGAATCCAGGCCCAACAAACAATAGAAATAACGGGCCTGGAATGTTTAATACTAGAAATCGATTAAGGCAAAAACAATGTATAGCAAATATAGTTGAACAAATAGGATCAGACTTTAATAAAATAATTGGGACGAGCCACGCATAACGAATAATAAACACCGGGGCCCCCATTTAGTAATGGTTTAATATAATAGATTCGGGAAGGTTAGTAGTGAATTCCATAGCCTCTCCCAAAAGATCTTTAAAGCCGATAGACGTTATTTAGGGCACGATTTAACGTACTTTCCTATGAACGAGTGCGCACTTGGTGCGACTCAAATTCAAATCTCGGCAAAGCTGAAATACACCGAAAGTCATAGGCGTACTGGTTGCGGTATGACTCGAGGCGTGTTTTCGCGATGCCGCAAATTCTTTAAAATAATACCTAATGTAAAAAGCATTATATGTTGTTTAAAATCTATAATTGAGTCAAACAAGAGTCGGGAACGACAATTGAGCGACCGTGCTAAAACCACGGAACCCGGGAATGCCTAACACCTTCTCCCGTGTTAACAGAGTTCCTTATCCGGATCTTTGCTTCGCAGACATTTTTAAGAGTCAAAATTCCTCGGATTCGGGATTAACCGGTGACTTGGGACACCATTATCATTCCCAAGTGGCGACTCTGATTAATCTCAATAAATCCCGAACCGATTGTCCTTTAATTGGAAAAACTCCTTCCCTTACGTTATTTTTATCCGTTTCGGATATTTGAGCGTCGGGGTATACCTTACAAGCGTATTTGTATGCTTAAGAGGGGTAGTAAAAAGGGAGGTGTGACAGCTCTGGCGACTCTGCTGGGGAACGAACCCAGAATCTCTGGTTTCGCAGACCAGGGTTTAAGAACTCGAGCTCCTTAGAATTGCCGTTCGCGTTATTGTTTGACTTCATTATATGATTTGAACAACATGCTATGTGCTTTATCGCTTTGATATTGTGTGAATTATATATAAAATTGTGCCGAAAACCTTTCTCTCTTCGCCCCCGGGGATGTGCTTACTGGTTGAGACTCCACTTTCTGTTAAAGTCACCTTAAATTAAGAAAATAGAGGCCGGATAAGTTACAAAGCCGATTGACTCCGCGGGTCACCGGTACGTAGCCCCTCCTCGATTCGAGTTGTCCGCTCGGGTACACGGTCTAGCACTCTACGAAACCGTAAGATTTTGAACATAGGTCTAGGACGATTATTTGCATCATATTTGACTTAGGGGACTCAACACAGGGGTTGGGTCCGTCTAGGACAGGTGACCCGGTATTGGAAAGACCGAGCATGTTATGTGTTGCATTTTTATTGTCCTTGATCGTTATGCGGACCGGCGGAAATCCCGAGGGTAGAAAAATTGTTGAAAAGAAAAAAAAAAGAGAGAAAAATAAGATCTATAGGAAATAGGTATCCGAAAAATTTGAAAATTTGAAAAAAAAAAGGTGGAACAGTTTTGTTGAAATAATTGGTCAATTAATCTGACCGAACTACGGAGGTTTGATTCTCGCCATTAGGTGGGATACGTAGGCAACCCTCATCGGGTCCAACCACCCCTTTCAAAAAATCAAAAAGAAAAATCAAAAAAAAATGTGTTCCAATAAAATCAAAGTGATGCCGTTTTTGAAAATAGCCGAATGTTCCGAAAGGACGCCGGAAGGTTGTTTTTGCAAAAATGGCCACTTTGAAGACTTTTCTTTTCTTTTTGAATAATGGCCTTGAAATATTCCATGTGGAAATGTTGAAAGGCCGTATCCGCAAAATCAAGTTTGAGTTTACCACCCCTTTTCAAAAAAAATGTCGATTTGCAGTTTTCAATAAATCGAAGTGACGCTGTTTTTTGAAAATAGCCGAATGTTCCGAAAGGACACCGGAAGGCTGTTTTTTGCAAAAATAGCCACTTTGAATCATTTTTAATAATTTGCGGGCACGACCTTGAAATATTCCTTGTGGAAATGTTGCAAGGCCATAGCCGCAAAATCAAGTCCGGGTTCACACCCCTTTTGCAAAAATAACAAAAAAATGTCAAATTTTTGATTTTGTTATAAATAAGTTGGGTGACGTTATTCTTGCTTAAAATAAGCTAAATGTCCCTCAAAAGGACGCCGGAAGGCCGTTTTTGCAAGAATAGCCACTTTGAGTTTTTAAATAATTTTGGACACAACCTTGAAATATTCCCTCGCGAAAATGTTGAAAGGCTGTATCCGCAAAATTAAGTTTGAGTCATCGCTCAACTTTTCAAAAAATATCCACTTTATCAAATAAGCCATTACATGGTCGGTCTTTGCATAAATAGCCATATTTTTGCATTTTAACTTCCTCAATCTTGTGTTGGCTTGTGTCGGTGCTGAACGATGCCCCATAGGCCCCAGGATAAAATTTTTGAATTTGCATCTTCTTAAATAAAATTTTGCAAAAAAGAGCCACTTTGTCTAAATAAGCCATTACATGGCCAATTTATGAAAAATAGTCTTGTGTTGGTTTATGGTGATGCCGAACGATGCCCCCATGAGCCACAGGATAAAAAAAAATTCAATTTTATCTTTCTTCAATAAATTTTGCAAAAATAGTCATTTTATCAAATAAGCCATTATGTGGCCAATTTTGTAAAAATAGTCATAATTGACATGTAAAATATTCTTATTTTTGTAGAAATCTCCTACACAAGTTTGTAGTTGGAGTCGGCTTCTATAATTTTCCTTGAAAAAAAAAAATCAAATAAACATCTCTTTATTTCTTGCATTAATTTGCAAGAACTACGCTCGGTATCTGATTCATGCGGGGTCATGATACGTAGGCAATCCACATAGGATTCGACCATTTCCATAACCAAAAAGAAAAAAAAATGAAAAACTACAAAAAGAAAAAAAAGAAAAAGGAAAAACCACAAAAAGAAAAAAAAGAAGAAGAAAAATAGAAAAAAAAAGAGAAATCAATAAGCGGAATACCTTAACGCTAACATGATGGTTTCGTTTTGTCAATTTCCAGAAAGTTGAGGTGGTTGGTTGTGGTAAATAAGATTCAAGGAAAATGATAACCGAAGCTGTTACGAGTGTCGAAGAGACTTAGGGTCAGAAAGTTCAACAAGGGCCTACTGTGGTTGAGGAAAACAGAACATTGAAACAACAAATGACCAAAATGCGTCAAGCATGGGCCAATGGCCAAGGACAGCCTTCTCATGAGTTACAATCTGCTATACAGCAAGAACAGTACCACTCTCCCGAGTACCACTCATACTCAAACATTGAGAAGCCTACCCGAAAGAAGGTACATGAAGAAATGGCCCAAAGATTGCAGAGATTAGAGCAACAGCTGAAAAACACGCAAGAAGTGGCTAGGATGCCATGCTTGTCAATTGGGAAGGTGCTCCACCTCTTGGAGTTTTGGTAGTTTTATTTTGGTGTCGTTTCTGTTACTCGGGTTATTTCAGGGTTGTAATTCGGACGTTGTCTTGAGAGTCAAAACCGTTCTACCTTTCCACTTTGCTTTGTTTAGTAATAAAAATTGTTGAGTGCTGTCTAGGTTTGTAATTCTAGTCTAGTCTGTTCGTTTTGTTGTTCATCTTGTTGTTTCAACCCATCGGTTTAATACAACTCTCTGTTTCCCATCATTCCTAGTCATTCCATTTCTAATCACTTTGCAATTCTTCTCATATTGGTTTTAGCAACATGACATGCACATAATTCTAAGCTCGATTTTAAAAGTCAATGAAACAATGTTGAAGATGTAATGATACTCGGAAGAAATAAAAACATATTGGAATACTGTGAAGCCGGAATCAAGTGAACAATGGGGAAAGCGTAACATAAAGAAATGCCTTGGAAATGCATCATCAATTTAAAGCCAAAGACAAAAATACCCCAAAGCTAAGGAACCATTCGTGGTATCGAGATTGTTGCCCAATGGCATTGAGAATCGTCAAATACAGAAGGCAAAAATGTGAATCAATCAAAGGTGTTTGACCGTGTAGTTTGTACTTGGTAGGTTTTGAAGATTGGAATGACAAAGGCATTTCGTTCGGCTATCCAAACACTTCGTTCATTGCTACCCCTTTTAGCCATATTATATTTTCTTTCATATCCCTCTTTCGGAATCAACAACAAAAATTGAGGATTGAGCGAGAAACAAAATAAAAGAAAAAAAAGAAAAAAAAAGAAAAAAAAGAAAAAAAGAAAATCGGGAGAAGTCAAATCGCAACAAGGAAGCGATCTTATGATCTGAACTACGTTTGACTTGATCCCGAAAGGGTACGTAGGCAGCCTCACTAAGGTTCAGTCACAATAAAGGAAAATTCCAAAAAAAAAAATCCCCCAAAAAGTAAACTGGGGCAGAAGTTATGTTTAATAAATAAGATTCCGAAAGTTGTAATTTTAACCCACGATGAAATGTTTTTGAGCCTTTATATCCTTTCCAAAAGCCTGCATTACGGTCCAAAGGAAGAACTTCCGATCAATCTTCGAGAAATGCCAAGTCAAACGAACAAAGGTAAATCGCATCGGGGGCAACACTCCAGTCCGAACAAAGGGGAATGAAGAATTCAAGAGATGCTGAGAACACCACGAGACTCCAAGGTGAGAGAAATTAAAATGAGAGAGTCTTATCGGTGAAAACCCTCACTGGCACCGTAAGGCGACATCGAGTCAAGAGAAAGAAAATAAAATGAGAGAGGCTTGATGGTGAAAACCCTTTGGGCACTACAAGTCGACTAAGGAGTTGAATGAAATCTTGAACACCGGTTTCACGGTAGAAATTACAACAGGAGTTGAACATCAGATTCACTATACAGAGAAGGCTGAAAGTGCATGTCAAGGTCGCTAGATTCGATATTCACATCCGATAGGTCATTCTTCTGTAGGTTTCTTGTTAGGAATTGTATTTTCTTTTTATTCTTCACACTTTGTTTTACTCTCCCTCTTATCGAGTCAGTCGGGTCATAACAAGTATAGAAATGATTTCAAAATTTGCCACCAAGCTTTCCAATTGCACAAGATGGGACTTAGCCAACACGACAATTGTCGTAAGTCAGGGAATGACAAGGCCAGTGATTTAAGACAAAAGAGCAACATGTGCAATGAAATGGGTAACAATTAAAATGTTTGGGGTTCATACGAGACGCAAAGGTTGGCAAAGTGCCAACTTACAACAAATGGAAACATGGGAGTATATTTTGACAAAGGAAAGAGTCAGTCAAGAAACATCCAAGGTTGTCCAATGAAATCACTGAAGAAATCATAGACCTCAAGATCGGATTTTTTGGGATCCGTCAAGAAAGGAACAACATACATGCCGTAAGGAAGACGGATTTTTGGATAGTTGGTGAACATGAAAGGCATTCAAGTGGAAAGTAGTCGCCATCAAAGTTCAAGGCCACAACCAACCACCACATTTAAACTAACATATTTTTCTTTGCTTTAAAACAGGGGCATAGATGTTATTGGACCGATAGAGCCAGCAACTTCCAATGGGCATAATCTCATTTTGGTTGCGATTGGTTACTTTACCGCATTGGGCTGAGGCAAAGGGAAAATTTGCGCCAAATTGGTAGGGACCATTTGTGGTATCGCGGGTGTTGTCCAATGGGGCATTATATTTAACAGATGTTGAAGGAAAGTGCGTAGAGACTGCTATCAATTCAGATGCGGTCAAAAGACACTATGTATGACTCCTTTTCAATTATGTGTTTTGTATTTTGTTGTGATTTTGGAATTGAAATGACGAAGGCGTTTTATTCTCTATCCAAACACTTTATCCATTGATAACCCCTTTGAGCCTTAATGAATATATTCTTTCATATCCCTCTCTCGGAATCGTTTTAGCGCAATAAGATCGAAATTGCCAAAATGAAAAAAAAAATGAAAATGAAAAAAAAAATGAAAAAAAAAAAAAAGAGAAAAAGACAAAAATCGGGAAAAAGTCAAAAAGAAATCCATCTAACTTTTGAAGTTGGATGAACTACGTCTGACTTGATCCCGAAAGGGTACGTAGGCAGCCTCTCCGAGGTTCAGTCACAATAAAGAAAAAATCCAAAAATTCCCCACATATTGAAACTGGGGCAGAAGTTATGTTTAATAATTCCGAGAGTTGTAAATATTTTTAACCCTCGTTGAAATTTTGAGCCTTTATATCTTTCTTTCTTAACCCACCCAAAAGCCACGTTACGGTCCAAAGAAAGACCTTCTGATCAATTTTGAAATGATAACAAATACAACGAAGGAGGAGCGAAGCGTCGGATAATACCCGTGGTACAGAAAACAAAATACAAAAGGAAAAAATGAAAAAAGAAAATATAAAAAAATGAGAGAGTCCCATCGGTGAAAACCTTAGCCGGCACTGTGAGACGATTGTGAGTTTGAGAGAAATAAAATGAGAGAGTCTCATTAGTGAAAACCTTAATCGGCACCGTGAGACGATTGTGAGGTTGAGAGAATAAATGAGAGAGTCTTATTGGTGAAAACCTTTCGAGGCACCGTAGGGCGATCGTGAGGACTACCAGAAAAAGAGAAAAGGCAACAAAAAAGAGTATCGGTTTGGGGTCAAAGGAAATTCAGAGTCAGAATAATGATTGGAACGAACTGGGTCGGAGTTTAAATACATGGCATGGTCGGCGGAATCAGCCAACAAATACCCAGATAAGTTCCGTCATCTCTCCAAAATACCCTTACCTTTCTTTCATTTTTTCTGCATTTCATTGTTTACCCTTTTGAGAGCTAACTACCAGCTCCTGATAACGGAAGTTGAAACAACACTGGATCAGAAAGGATAGAAGATTGGGGAAAGGAATAAAGAAGCTTGGCAAACATGGCCAAAGAAAAAAGAAAACAAAACAAAAATGGAGAAATGAGAAAAATACAAAAAGAGTATGCAAGGGACGAGAAGTCAAAAGCCATGCAACATGAAAAAGCAAAAACAAAGGAAGCAATAAGAAGTGGGGACGGCAGATGCCAGTTGCCAGCAGTTTATATCTAATAAATTTTGTTTCATGCAGGAACAAACTGTCACTAATCACTTTAAAGTGAATGTGACCAATGTGGAAAATTTAAAATACCAAAAAGAGAAAGTCCGCCGAATAAGTGGAGAAATTCACAGGCAAGAGATAAGTTGGTAAAAAGAAAATAAAAAAAATACCAAAAAGAGGAAGGTAACATCTTTTAAAATCTGCTCCCCAGTCCTCAGGCTGAGGGAATACTTTTCTGCATCGCATTGCACGTTTAATTTCTGTTAGGCGCCCACCTTCTAATACGGGAATATTTTCTGCATTCGCATTGCACGTTTAATTTCAGTTAGGCGCCCACCTTCAAATACGGGAATATTTTCTGCATTCGCATTGCACGTTTAATTTCTGTTAGGCGCCCACCTTCAAATACGGAAATATTTTCTGCATTCGCATTGCACGTTTCAATTCTGTTAGGCGCCCACCTTCAAATACGGGAATATTTTGTGCATCGCATTGCACGTTTAATTTCTGTTAGGCGCCCACCTTCAAATACGGGAATATTTTCCGCATCGCATTGCACGTTTAATTTCTGTTAGGCGCCCACCTTCTAATACGGGAATATTTTCTGCATCGCATTGCACATTTAAATTCCGTTAGGCGCCCACCTTCAAATACGGGAATATTTTCTGCATTCGCATTGCACGTTTAAATTCTGTTAGGCGCCTACCTTCTAATACGGGAATATTTTCTGCATTCGCATTGCACGTTTAAATTCTGTTAGGCGCCCACCTTCAAATACGGGAATATTTTATGCATTCGCATTGCACGTTTAAATTTCTGTTAGGCGCCCACCTTCAAATACGGGAATATTTTCTGCATTCGCATTGCACGTTTAATTTCTGTTAGGCGCCCGCCTTCAAATACGGGAATATTTTCTGCATTCGCATTGCACGTTTAATTTCTGTTAGGCGCCCACCTTCAAATACGGGAATATTTTCTGCATTTGCATTGCACGTTTAATTTTCTGTTAGGCGCCCACCTTCAAATACGGGAATATTTTCCGCATTCGCATTGCACGTTTCAATTCTGTTAGGCGCCCACCTTCAAATACGGGAATACTTTTCTGCATCGCATTGCACGTTTCAATTCTGTTAGGCGCCCACCTTCAAATACGGGAATACTTTTCTGCATCGCATTGCACGTTTCAATTCTGTTAGGCGCCCACCTTCAAATACGGGAATACTTTTCTGCATCGCATTGCACGTTTCAATTCTGTTAGGCGCCCACCTTCTAATACGGGAATATTTTCTGCATCGCATTGCACGTTTAATTTCTGTTAGGCGCCCACCTTCAAATACGGGAATATTTTCTGCATCGCATTGCACGTTTAAATTCTGTTAGGCGCCCACCTTCAAATACGGGAATACTTTTCTGCATCGCATTGCACGTTTCAATTTTGTTAGGCGCCCACCTTCAAATACGGGAATACTTTTCTGCATCGCATTGCACGTTTCAATTCTGTTAGGCGCCCAGTCCTCAGGCTGAGGGAATACTTTTCTGCATTGCACGTTTAATTTTCTGTTAGGCGCCCACCTTCAAATACGGGAATAATTTTCTGCATCGCATTGCACGTTTAAATTCTGTTAGGCACCCACCTTCAAATACGAGAATACTTTTCTGCATTCGCATTGCACGTTTCATTTCTGTTAGGCGCCCACCTTCAAATACGGGAATATTTTCTGCATCGCATTGCACGTCTAAATTCCGTTAGGTGCCCACCTTCAAATACGGGAATAATTTTCTGCATCGCATTGCACGTTTAATTTTTGTTAGGTGCCCACCTTCGAATACGGGAATATTTTCCGCATCGCATTGCACGTTTCATTTCCGTTAGGCGCCCACCTTCTAATACGGGAATATTTTCTCTGCATATCGCATTGCACGTTTAAATTCCGTTAGGCGCCCACCTTCAAATACGGGAATATTTTCTTCATCGCATTGCACGTTTAATTTCGTTAGGCGCCCACCTTCAAATACGGGAATATTTTCCGCATCGCATTGCACGTTTAATTTCGTTAGGCGCCCACCTTCAAATACGGGAATACTTTTCTGCATCGCATTGCACGTTTAAATTCCGTTAGGCGCCCACCTTCAAATACGGGAATATTTTCTGCATCGCATTGCACGTTTAAATTCTGTTAGGCGCCCACCTTCAAATACGGGAATATTTTCTGCATTCGCATTGCACGTTAGGCGCCCACCTTCAAATACGGGAATATTTTCTGCATTCGCATTGCACGTTTAAATTCTATTGGGCGCCCACCTTCAAATACGGTAATATTTTCTGCATTCGCTTTGCACGTTTAAATTCTGTTAGGCGCCCACCTTCAAATACGGGAATATTTTCTGCATTCGCATTGCACGTTTAATTTCTGTTAGGTGCCCACCTTCTAATACGGGAATATTTTCTGCATTTGCATTGCACGTTTAAATTCTGTTAGGCGCCCACCTTCAAATACGGGAATATTTTTCTGCATCGCATTGCACGTTTAAATTCTGTTAGGTGCCCACCTTCGAATACGGGAATACTTTTCTGCATCGCATTGCACGTCTAAATTCTGTTAGGTGCCCACCTTCAAATACGGGAATAATTTTCTGCATCGCATTGCACGTTTAATTTTTGTTAGGTGCCCACCTTCGAATACGGGAATACTTTTCTGCATCGCATTGCACGTTTAATTTCTGTTAGGTGCCCACCTTCGAATACGGGAATACTTTTCTGCATCGCATTGCACGTCTAAATTCTGTTAGGTGCCCACCTTCAAATACGGGAATATATTTCTGCACATCATGGTTTATATAGCTAAAAGCCCACACTGGGGCAGAAAAAGAAAAAAAGTAGTTTGTTGTTTTTGTTTTGAGCAGGTTCAGCTCGAGGGCAAGAAGTACCATTGAAAATCAAAAAAAAAAGAAGAGAAAAACAAGAAAGAAAATCAACAAAAAAGGGAGAGTGAGCATCTCAAAAAATCAAAGAAAAAGAGACAAGGAGAAGCAAACAAAAGCTAGGATAGGAATAATTGTAATTGTAGAATCATAGCTTAGAATAACTTCTTCATTTTACATTCCCCCGGTGTAATAAGGAGGTCAGCAAGCAGTAACCGCAACAGCAGCAACAGTAACAGCAAAAAATCGCAGTTTCATTGGTAGTCCCAGCTACCAAAATTTTCCGAACTACATTGACCTGATTCCCTTTTAGCCAGGGATATGTAGGAAACCTCTTGAAGCAAAGGTTCGGTCAAAATTAAAAAAAAAATGCTTCTCACGGAGTGCTCAAACGGGCAAAAATCGCTCGTATCCGCTCACTTGTCTTTGCACAGAAAACTCTTCGTGTTTACGCGCAAAGAGGGGCAATTGTGAGCACGTGATTTTTGCCCTATATGAGAATTACTCCCAAAAATTCAAAATAAAAGAGTTTTGTGTTGTTTGCAATTGTTGTGAATTTAGTGTCATTTTTAAAAAAAATAATGACAATATATATATATATATATATATATATATATATATATATATATATATATATATATATATATATATATATATATATATATATATATATATATCGCATTTGCATTTAGGATTTAATTCTACAATTAGGAGTAATTAATTTTATCTTACAAAAATGAAAATCACAAAAATAGGCATCTTTTGCATTTTAGCCTTTAATGTCCAAATTGTGTGATTGTATTTTAATTACCATTTAAAATTAGGTGACAATTATTATTATGAGATTAGTATTTCAAGATAATTTTAGTTTTTATAAATTAATCTTAGTATTTTGGGCTTTATTAATTAGGAAGTTGAATAATGGAGAAGAACAAAATGGAAAAAATTTGGATTGGGCCATCTTGCAAATTAAGTTACAAGCCCAATCCTAAGAAACCTTACCCAACCCAAAACCCCTTGGCCCAAGAAGAAAATTTCAGATTTTTTTAGCAAAAAATAATCATAATTACATGACATAAAGTAGTGGGGGGCAAGGAAATCAAGGAAGAAAACAAGGAGAGGAAAACATGGATTAGTGGGTTTTCTTTAAATTAAAAAAATATTTTCTTTTTAATAAAATATCTGAAAATTTTCGAAATTCTTGCCTATAAATAGAAGAGAAGATTTATGAAAAAAAGGGTGGGAAAAAAAGAGAGGAAAAATAGGAAGAGAAGTAAAAATAAAAAAATTTCCTGCTGTAGTATACACTCGATATACATTCTGGACACAGAAGTATACATGGCGAAAAATTCAATTTTTGAGAGTTTCTTTTGAGAAGTGAAAAGAGTTCAAAGCTAGAAAGCCAAAACAAAGAGAAAATCTAGAATATATTTTTCTTTTCTATTTTTTACTGGTTTGTTTTTTTGTTTTTCTCCGTATTGCTGGGATTTTCGGGATTGAGGTGTTGAAGCTACTGCTGGTTGTTACTGTTGTTGTTGCTGTACTTTTACCGGCCTGTTGATTTTCCATCTTCCCCTTCTTTTCAATACCAGGTACACTTTTCTTACAACTGAAGCTGTACTGGTGACTTTGATCAAATAAAGATGAAGATTTAGATTATTATATGCTGTCATGTAGTTATAGTTCGATATTACTGGTTTAAGTTTGTGATTTATACATTGTAGTAGTATGTAGTAGCTAAAAATAGAAAGACCAAACAAAAATCATGTAATAGTTAGTAGTAGTAGTAGTATAATCGTAGAAGTAGCATATCACCCAGTTTAATTAGGTAAAACTCCTAAAATATAAGTTAGCATATCACTTTTCTTCAAAAATCACTAATTAATCTTTCACAGTAAGCTTTTCGTAAAAACAAAATCACATAGTTAACTATACTGTCGTAGATTTGTACATGAACACAAGTAGGAGTTTAATCTTAATAAAATCAGGGGAATAGTTGTGTCTAAGCATTGAATCATTTAAATATGGATATTCAGGTTATTACAATCCAGTAATTAAAATTACGAATCATGTTCGTGTAATCAACGTGTTTAGAAACTATCAAATAGGCTTAAATTTGTATTGAAATTAGTAGGTTAACAATGTGGTCATAAACTACTCATCTTACCTTTTAAATAGTTTTATATCTTTACATATAGTTAGCTTCACAGTCTCTCAATTAGTAAATAATCAAAATGACCACAAAATTCATTAGTGAAGGTCAGAATTGAAGATGGCTAGTTTAATAAGCAATCATGTATATAGATATTTGATTAGAATTAGTACCCTCGTGTATTGATTTTTCTCTTTCTGATTAATAAAAGCATTTGATTCCTTAATCATGTGTACTGTGGATTTTACATTTTCTATTCTTGCCTTTATTATTTTTATCTGGATTGGGCCCTGTGTAACGTTGGGCCTGAATTGTCCTACGAAATTGCTTAGTCCACTGATTGAGGGCTCGAAGACCGTCTGGGCTTTGAGACTTGGGGCGGCCCTTTACGGGTCTATTTAGACGTTTGAAGAATCCAGGCCCAACAAACAATAGAAATAACGGGCCTGGAATGTTTAATACTAGAAATCGATTAAGGCAAAAACAATGTATAGCAAATATAGTTGAACAAATAGGATCAGACTTTAATAAAATAATTGGGACGAGCCACGCATAACGAATAATAAACACCGGGGCCCCCATTTAGTAATGGTTTAATATAATAGATTCGGGAAGGTTAGTAGTGAATTCCATAGCCTCTCCCAAAAGATCTTTAAAGCCGATAGACGTTATTTAGGGCACGATTTAACGTACTTTCCTATGAACGAGTGCGCACTTGGTGCGACTCAAATTCAAATCTCGGCAAAGCTGAAATACACCGAAAGTCATAGGCGTACTGGTTGCGGTATGACTCGAGGCGTGTTTTCGCGATGCCGCAAATTCTTTAAAATAATACCTAATGTAAAAAGCATTATATGTTGTTTAAAATCTATAATTGAGTCAAACAAGAGTCGGGAACGACAATTGAGCGACCGTGCTAAAACCACGGAACCCGGGAATGCCTAACACCTTCTCCCGTGTTAACAGAGTTCCTTATCCGGATCTTTGCTTCGCAGACATTTTTAAGAGTCAAAATTCCTCGGATTCGGGATTAACCGGTGACTTGGGACACCATTATCATTCCCAAGTGGCGACTCTGATTAATCTCAATAAATCCCGAACCGATTGTCCTTTAATTGGAAAAACTCCTTCCCTTACGTTATTTTTATCCGTTTCGGATATTTGAGCGTCGGGGTATACCTTACAAGCGTATTTGTATGCTTAAGAGGGGTAGTAAAAAGGGAGGTGTGACAGTTATGCCTTGAGAATAGTAAGTACTCTAGCTGTGGCGCTTAGGCTCAGTTTTTGACTCTTGTATAAGTACCTTAAATTGTATGATTTTAAATTTGCTTAACTGCTTTGACTAGATTATCTTGATGAATTCAATCCTGAATGAGTTATGTGCCATATGTGTGTGTAAGGTTTTGTTATTCGGTGTGTGCATTTGATGACTAGAACTTGCCCCGTGTGTTTGCAAAGCAAAATAGTAGTTTTGTTCTGTCTTGGAAGTGATACAGGCGTTTCAGATAAGGGCCGTATTTATACTTCTACAATCAAAAATAAATTATATTTATCCTCCATTTCAGTTTCTTATTAAAAATAACCTTATCGTTGTACTTTGGAATTAAAATTAACCCCCAGACCTTTAAATTGCTCTTCAAAACTTAAAAATCACACGTGGCATGATCTGATTGATGGTAAAATATCAACCCCACCTTCCATTTTAGATAACCCGACCCAACCAAATAACTAGCTCCACCCGAAACCCCTCACCTTTCTATGTGATTTGTTTACAGCTTTTGAAACGAAATGATGATGAACTGTCATTTGCACATTCACTGATTTATTTACAGCTTCTAAAAGTTCGTGGTGCTTGTTTTCCAAAGTAGCTTGCTGCCGATCTGTCAGCTTTGAGAGTGGAAAGGGAGATAGAAAGGCAAATACTGAAAGGCAATGAACAACAACATTTCACCAGAAAACATTTTAAGCAAAGAGTCTTTTAAATTTTTGGCCAAGATGAATCAACCAGTAGGCATGCATAGAATATCCAAACTTCAGTCTTATCTGAACGAAAGAAGATATTGAGAATGAAAAGAGACACCATATATCTCAACAGTAGTGCACATAGAGGAATATTTATCTTGTGTAGGATTTTCCTCGATTAAAAATCATATTGACATCTTTGACTCCATTTTTCATGGTAAAACTATTATTTTTAAATTCTACAATTCTTTTAAACAGTACAGATTTTTTTCTTAACCTTTTAACACTAACAAATTTGTTTACCCATAACTTTCTAATGTACATTTGCAGTGGCTTAAAGAAAAAAATAGAGATGGAAAAAGATGATAAGAATAAAACCGAGACTAGGAATAAGCGATGATTTGATGCTCTAGTGCTGATAGATTTCATTCTATTGACCCATATCTGCAGAGATTTGTGAAAATGATAGAGAAAGCGGATTTGCTGGAGAGCCACCAGAATATTGGGAACAAGTAAGATTTTTTCCCACTCCAAGATGAGAGGTTATTTGGGTGGGTCGGGCTGTTCAAAATGAAAAGTGGGGTGTGTCTTTTACATTCTATCAGATCGTGCCACGTGTATTTTTAAAGTTTTGAAAAAGGATTTAAAATCTGAGGGGTAATACTAATCTCAAAATATGACGGTAAGATTATTTTTACTTACAAACTTAAACGGAGGATAGATATAACTTATTTTTCGATAGTATAGGAATATATATAACCTTTTTTCGTAGGCGTTTCGTTTCTTTGTTGAGCCAGATATGTATATTTACTCGCCCAAATATTATGTATCGTAATTAACTCCTTTGAGCCTATAATCTTATTTCTTTGGTAACCACATTACAAGCTTTACTCATTTGTTTGAATTAACAATCTATTTGAACCATTGTAAACTCTCATGAGCACTTGAATTGTTTATAAACTTTATAAAAGTTAAAGCGTGGGGTGGCTGGTTTGACTTTTGAGTTGAACTAATAAAATAAGGAGAAAGGTGCCCTGTTTTGAACAAGTAAGAGCCACTTGAATTGAAAAAAAAAATATAGTTGTATTGCTCTGAAAGAAAATTCTTTGATAAGTGGTGACTCTTGATGTAATTGTGCTTGTGCTTAAAGAAGTACGAGGCAAAATACATTGATGTGAAGGCGGAGTTTGGTTTGACATAAGTATGAAATTTGAATGTTTATATATATTAAAGTACTTAGGGAGGTGTAGTCACTCTTATATCTATATGTATCATACTCGTCCCGCAGCCTACATTACAACCAAATAAAGTCCTACTTGATCGTAGACTGAATGAGCTCAATCGATAGTAATACACTACGGAAAAACATATGGTGCATCTTTTATGGCATATGCATGTTATTTCTGAGAGTGAGTGAATTGTTTCTATCTTGAGTTCCTAAGTGCTCTTAAATTTTAATGCGTGGAACTACTGTCTTTTGTTATGTGAGGGTACTTGATTCATGAAGGAAAGATAATGTCAGTGATCTCTATATTAGAGTAAGTGTGTGAGTTGTTAATAATGCGTGATACTTGTGAGTCAAATCTTGAGGTGAAGATGTTATGCTTTTATGCTTAGTCTATTTTACATATTCTTGGTGTGATGAGTTAGGAGAATTATTTCAAAAAAAAGAGGTCGTGTCTATATAAAGTGTAGTTTGATTGCTCGAGGACGAGCAATGATTTAAGTGCGGGGTGTTGATGATAGGATATAATTGTATATTTTAGTCGCTTATCACACTCAAATTTACTGCACTTTAATTGAGTTTGAGCTTTAACCGATAGTGTGTTGCACTAACTGTGTGTTTTATGCCTTGTAGGAGTGATTCCGATCTATATGGATGTTATAGAATGAAGATTTGGAGCTTTGAAATCTGAGTAAAAGTCCAAGAAATTAAGCCGGGATCGTGTTAGGGGTCAACTTTGATAGTTCAGAACAAACGAAGACTCGAGTAGACATATTGCGCATTGTCTAGTAAAATAGACATAATTCTTTGCTCAGAACTCTATTTGGGCTATATAATATATGGTTGGAATGCTAACTAAAAGTTATACAACTTTAATTTACTTATGTTTCCAAGAAGAACAAGGTGAAAAATGCAGTCGAAACTGCGATCACGGACCTGGTCGCGGACCGAGGCAGTACACTTGTTAATATGCACGGCCACTAGTGCGGTCACTAGCGCGCCCGCGCTAGTCCAAGCCTGGAAACTTGTCCTTTTTCACATTGGAGAAGGTATAATTATTTTGGCCCAATCCTACTTGGTATATATATGAAAAAATAACATTTTGTGGGGTGGGACATATTTTTAACATAGATTTGACCTAAAGAGGCTTAGATACAATATGAGCAAGGCAGGAAATTCTTCTATGATTGTTTTCATTCTTCCTATTTTTTATTGTTGGTTATGACTTTTAGTATTGTAGTTTTTCATACTATTATGAATAGCTACTTTGTTATCTTGGGTTTTAATGAAACCTTTTGTAGGATAAATTCTTGTTATGTTTTTATATAATTGAGCCGCAGTATTTTCTCTATTTATTCAACTATATATTCTTGTGGTTGATTGAAGGGCCATCAATTAGTTGTGCATGTTTAGTATGTATTACTCGTAAGAGAGTGCATATTTAGGTAGTTGTTGAAGAACACCACTCCCGATATAATTGAGAAATCAATAACCAAGGGTTTAAAGGTTGGATTAGGGAATACGAATCCTTGGGTACGATCTAAGTGAGTTGTAATTAAAGTCAGCCAGCGTAAGTCGAGAGAGTATGTCTATTAAATTATTGTAATTACTCGAGAGAGAATTGCAACATGTGGAGCGCTCATGATCGGTAGAGAATACTTAGGCAAAATTATAGAAGACATAGTGAGAAAGATTCCGACAATTAGGCAAATCATAATTCTTGAGCTCCTTAATCTTTTCTCCAACATGTAGTATCTTTAGTGTTAATTTATTATTTTAATTAGTTAGTTAGTTTGTTAAACACTAGAATCTTAATATATATATAAGTTAGCAATTGTTCAAACTTGTATTCTTGGTGATAGTGAACAACTGTAGCAAAGCCTTAGTTCTCTGTGGGATTCAATTCGAACTTGTAAACCGGATTATATTTAAATCGACCGCTTATCCTTTTTAGGACTAGAGTTCAGCGTGATCAGTTACGAACGGACTCTCGTTACCTCGTGCGTACGTAGTACCCACAAATAGTAGCACATAACAATTATATTACTTAGGGAATATTTTCTCACTCACAAGGTTAGACATGAGACTTATCTCACTTCGAAATCCGATAATCGGCTCCAACGACTCTCTAAAACCTCAAACCAATGCCCATCGATTCGAAACTAGTCAAACAATGTGCAAACAATCAAACTATACCCAAAAACTCTTAATTAATCAATTTATAACAATTCTTAACTATGCTAAAAAAGTCAACGAAGTCACCCCCTAGGCCCACTTGTCCGGATTTCAAAATATTTTGAAGATAAATATTACCCATAGTACCACGAACTCAATTATATAATTTATTCCCAATTTCATGTCTAATTTCTTGGTCAAAATCCAAAATATTATTTCTAGGTTTTCTTCCAAAAATTCCACAATTTCTATCAAATTTCATGTTAAAATACATATATAACTCATGTATTTAACTCGAGACAAGTAGGAATAATTTACCTTATGATATATGTAAAAATGATCTTCAAGAATCACCTAAATCGCCCCACCTGTGCTCCAAGAACTTAAAAGTGAAGAAATGAGCTCAAAATCCTGAAATTAGATGTTTAATACACCTGCCAGGCCTCCTTCTTCGCGATCACGGTCATAAGCCACGCGATCGTGGTTAACAAAAGTTCCAACAATGTTTCCTTCATCGCGATCTCGTCCAAAATTCCGCGATCGGAATGTACAATTTGTGTTTACTTCTTCACAGATACCCTTCAGTATAAGCTGCCATAACTTTTTGTACATAATTTCAAATGATAAACGGTTTGGTATTCTAAAAGTTAGATTCAAAGGGCTAGAACTTTCGTTTTTGGATCATCTCCAATTCCTTATATATTGCACAATATAAGCTTCCTAAGTCAGACTACTAACAACAGAAATTTCTTCTACGCGATCGCGACCTTCCTTCCGCGATCGCGATTCACAAGGCTGGAACAACACTTTGCTCTTCGTGATCACGGCTCAAACCACACACTCAACACCATTTATCAGTAGTTCCAAAAGGCCTAAAAGTGGTCCGGGATTACCCAAAACTCACTCGAGGTCCAAGGAACCCCGTTCAATCATTCTAACAAGTTTATATACCCTATTTAAACTTGTACAAGGGAACAACAACATCAAAACCAAGAACTAAAGATCAAACTCAATTTATTAAACTCTTTTAACTTTCAAACCGTCATCCTTCGCCGAACGCGCCCGAATCACATGCAAATACTCCACAATGACGCCAAAATTTACGTGCAAGTCATAAATCATGATGCGAACCTATTTCAAGGCTCAAAACTTTAAATAGATATCGATAACACCAAAGTTCACTTCAAATCAAACTTAGGAAATTCTAAAACCTTCAAAATGCCAACTTTCCATATTAAATGCAAAAATGCCTCCGGATCACCCGATACTCAACCTGAACATACATCCAAGTCCGAACTCATCATACGAACCCATTGGAACCTTCAAATCCCGATCCGAGGTCGTTTACTCAAAAGTCAAGCCCTGGTAAGCTCTTCCAATTTAAAGCTTTCGAATTTATAATTTTCTTTCCAAATCAACCTCACTTCCCGAAATTTAATTCTTGCCACATGTACAAGTCATAATACTTGAAGTGCAACTACTCAAGGCCTCAAGCCGTCGAACGACACGCTAGAGCTCAAAATGACCGGTCTAATCGTTACATATAATCCTAATTATATTTCTTATGGTTAATTACTTAAACAAAAATAGTGATCTAGGATTTTACGTACCTCACGTGATATTCGAATAATTAATTGGTTATATAATAATTATTTGATCAAATTAGTCATTATTTATGGAGAAATATCCAACTGTTGGTAGAAAGTGTTTTGTAATCCTCACTAACCCTACTACCCTAGACTTTATGCGCAAGCAAATGAAAAACAGAAACCTAATGAATAAGAAAGACATTAGACATGGAAACTGATTAGAGGTAAACACTTACCTATATCGTGTTTACCTTCAACTAATAGATGCATGTGTTTGCGTATAAATTTTCTCACTTAATCATGATTAATTAATATAGTATATTTTTATTTTATTGAGTATATTAATCATTGTTATTTAATTTATAAAATAAATTACGATTTGATCCTTGATGTAAACACGAGGTAAAGATTTGTTAGCTTTAGGGGTGTGCATTCGAATCGATTTATCGATAAATCGAATCGATTATCTGTTATCGAAATTGAAATCGAAAAAATTGAAACCTTATTGAAACGATAACGATAAGCATATGTACAAATCGATAATCGATAAGTAATTATCCATAAGGGTCAAAATTAAATCGATAAATCGAATGCACACCCCTAGTTAACTTAATCATGGTGCTCGTATTGACTCGAAAACTTATGCCACTATTGGTTTTTAAAATTTCATATTTATAGAAGTCATATTATTTACTGGCGTACCCAATTTACAGTGGTGGTCATATTAGCACTTAAAAACTCTGGTAAATACTTCCCCGCATCAGGTTGTTACACCAAACTATATTCACTTACTATGGTTAATTAGTTTCATTAGATGAAAATGCATATAATTTACCATGATTAAATGATTGAAGTCCATGTGCAAGTCACATGTCATGTATCTATTGACTTGTTGTAATATCCGATGCGGGTAAGTTTTTACCCTAACCTTATACTTATCCTTCAAGAAAAGAAAATTAATATAGGGACAGCTAAGACATGGAAACTTATAATTAGAATTTTAAACTAAATTAAATACTATAGCATGGAAACATATCATACTAATCATAAAAACTTTCTTCGTTTCAATACGATTTTATTAAAAAATAAGCCCCAAAAAGAACTAAACTTAAAAGCAGAAAACTTATTAAAGAAAATTTTCTGTCCCGACGTGCATGCTATCCTACAAAAAGGTCACAAATAATTAATTAAGCCTAATTATAAGTTTAGGCAAAAAAATAAACCAATCCCATTTAAACCAAAACAACATGTTTTACTTTTCGAAATCAAACCAAATGTTTTGGAAAAAAAAAAAAATAATTTAACGAAACGCTGTCTAGAAACCAAAAATTATTTTAGGAAATTGCTTGTTAGGAAATTCTTTTATACCTGCAAAAAGAAGAAAACGAGCTTTTCCTTTTCAATGTTAATCCTAAAAAGGGAAGTTAATTCGCTTAAAAAAGGAAAGTTATTAACCCAAAAAAACAAAAAAACAAAAATTTTAAAAGAGACGTCTCTTGGTTTAGGCGGTGAGAAGTTACACAAAAGAATAGGAAATTATTATGGTAAAAGAAGGTTGGTTCAGAAATAGGAAACTAATTAATATGGAAAAGGTAACTAATATAGGAACAATCAACATGGAAACCAATTCTACACTAAATTAAATAATACCACATTAATGCTCAATATTCAACATCTAAACATACCTTAAAAACAACTAAGTATAAGCTACTCACTCCGTCCACTTTTAATTGTTAACTGGTTTTTTTTAAAAATAATTTTTATTTGTTATTTTTAGTATTTCAACAAATTTACATTATATTTTTTTAAACTAATATACATTAATAAAATAAGAGTAACAGGAGGGAGTAATAAAAGCAAAGTCAAACCGAACTCTAATTTGAATTGAAAAAAGAAGAAGATAAAAGCGCTATAAATTAAACCCCTCGAAAAAGGGAAAAATGAAACGAAACGTCTCGTGGTTTAAGGCGGCGAGAAGTTATAGACAGAAAAGGAAACTATGGCAAACAGTATATTTACAATAGGAAACTACCAATATTATATGGCTTTAGGAATCCTTTCCTAAACAGTATCTCTGTTTCAATCTCTCCCCATAAATATCAGACCTTTAATTTAAGAATTACTGTTTCATTCTCTCCCTGTAAAAATCAAACCTTTAATTTAAGAATTCCAAATTGTTCAAAAGCTTTTAAAGGCACAGTCTACACCTGAAAAAACACGAAAAAATAAGAAGAAAACGAGGAGATGGGAACAGGAAAGAAGAAAATACAGATCGAGAAAATAACAAAAGAAACGTCGAGAATGGTGACATTCTCTAAAAGACGCAAAGGACTTTTCAAAAAAGCTGGAGAACTTGAATCCATGACCGGATCTCGTGTTGCGGCGGTCGTTTTTTCGCCCACCGGGAAGCCGTACACTTGCGGCAATGTTAGTTCTGCAATTGAGAGGCACTTTTCAAGTCTTTCTGAGCCATCATCGTCTGGGCTGAACTCTCATCATTCTAATTCTGATGATCTTTCTGGCAGTTCCTCGGGGTCGAGATCATCCCCGCCCCCGAGGAATAGCCTCCGCGATTGGTTGGAGGATATAGATGTTGAACAATGTCAGAACTTGAATCAACTATTGATGTTGAAGGAGCAGTTGGAAGGAACAAGAGAGAAGCTTGTTTCAGAAGATTCTGAGTGTTTTCAAGCTTTTTTTACACAAGGTCGGCTCACTAAAATAAGCGGTCTAAAGTTAAATTTTAATAAGAGTAATAGTGTTTAAGCTTGATTATTTAAGCTTATTAGAGTTTTATTCTCTCGTTCTAAGATGTTAATTAATATTCTTATAAACAGTTTGATGTTTGTATTGCCTTTTCAGTATAATCAATTAATCTAATTTATCTTAAGACATTATTAATCTTACATGTTATATGATTGATAATTGAACTTGCCCAATTATGTGTTATAAAAAAGATAAAGTGATCGCTGTAAATATATTTTGATTAATGAAGTCGATTCACACTGGAAATTAACCTATCAATCACAATTATTGAACTTATGAAGTTCACCTATTTAACCTTCAGAGATATTTGATTAACAATTTGGGTGTTTATTAACTAAATATTATGGAATAAAAATGCATTAAATTAAGACTAGCTATAGATTGATTGTAAGCAAGAAAGAAAATGGTCTAAAGTGATTGTTTTCCCTCTTGTCGGAATCTTTTCCGCTATGTTTGCTACAAATTTGTCCAAGTCTTCTCTATTGATCATGAATACTATGATTGTCGTAACTCTCTCCCGAGTAACTACAACAATATACTAGACATATTCATACGAATTACGTTGCTGGCCTTAGTTATTACGGGTCAATTAGATCGCATCCAAGGTTTCGTTATCCCTAATCCCACCTTTAAACCCTTCGTATTGATCCCACATATACGTTAGGAGTGGTATTGTTCAACAGCTACTTAAATATACATTTTCTCCCGAGTAATGCATGCTAAATAGGCACACCTGATTGAGGGACCTTCAATCAACAACAATCACAATATGGTTGAGTAAACAGAGAAATCATTAAGGCAAATCTCTATTAACATATGAGAAATTCATCCTCGAGGTTCCATCAAAACTCTAGATTACATGTTTAGCTACTCATGGTGAAACAAGCTAAAACCATAAAATCATTCATAATTCACAATAGTGATAACAAGAAGAAGACTGAAAAACTCTAATGGTGTCTTGATCTTCTCACACTTGTTTTTGCCTTCAATTGGGTCTCAAAACAATCTTAACCTTCACTTGGGCGAGTTTGTTGAGTTTATATAGGTTTAGGATAAGTTTCACATGTTTTACACTTTAGCCCTTAACTTTCTTGGCCTTCTCCAGATCGACCGCGATCGCGGGCCAACCGTGGTCCGACCGCGATCATTTTAGAACGGTGGACTGTTGCCCAGTGTTTCTTTGCCTTTTTTTCTCGTTTTCATCCGGGCTCTTATCCATTGGTCTTGTATCTACATATTTGACCCCAAAACACTCTATATCCTCCTCATAACTCAGAGTAGCTCATGCACAACATAAAAACCTCAATTAGAGCATTTTGTTATCATTTAGCACTTAAAACATCAACAAGGTATGGTTAATTTAGAGCATAAATAGCATTCACATCGCATAATATATGCTACTATCAACACCCCACATTTAAACTGTTGCTAGTCCTCTAGTAACAAAGCCACACTCTATGGCCTAATCATCACCGTGTCACTTCCCTACTCGTTATACCAAGAATACTTCACATATGTAGACTAACTTAGCGTATCATCCTAACTTCAAGAGTGGAATCTCTCTCTAGCCACGTAATGTCCCTAACCGGCTTTCCTACTCCAGTTAGAGGTCTAGACTTACCTTTCCTTCATGAATCATGTGCCTACTCACCGCAAAAGAGACTTATGTCATGGTCATTATAATTCACACACCGAGGAGTTCAAATACGTAAGATTTCACTCACCCTCAAAAATAAATTCTTATGCCACAAACAACGCACCGTAGGCTTTACTATAGTGTAATACTCGACTAATCGAGCCCATTTGGTCTTGAATCAAGTAGGACTTTATTAAGCTGTAATGTTAGCTACAGGGCAACTGGGATACATATGTGTATAGTGACTACACCTCCCTAAACACTTCAATACATTTTCTCTTTTTAGCCCATACCTTTATTAGACCTTCATTTCACCATTACATCATTGAGTTAAACCCCCAACTTCTTTAAGTACACTTTCTCTTTTATGAGCCACCACCAATGTTGAGACTTATTCTTTTAAAAATTGTTCAACTTAGTCTTTTTTTGATATATCACTTTCTTCTTAGTTCCCCTCAAAAGCGCAACCCACTACCACACAATTTAACCTTTCCATATTCATTACAATTCAAGTGCTTCTAAGATGTGATATGATTAAAAAAATAGATGATTCAAAACTTGGGTAACACTTGTATTGTGGTTGCCAAAGAAACGGGATTACATGCTCAAAAGGGTTAACTATGATATATACAATCAGGTGGTTGAAAACATATATAGACAGGTTCAACAAGGAAGCACATATATCACTTTTGAGACCAATTAAGACTACCATTTCGCTTACACACACAGGGCAAGTTCTAGGCATTGAGTGTTAGCATAGAATACATAAAGCCTCACTCATACATGACACATGACTCAATTTAGTTAGGACCATCAGACACTCCGCTCAAGGTGCTTAAGCCAACTCAAGAACACACAATTTAAGGCTTTATTGCTAGAGTCAACTAATGAGCCTAAGTGTCACATTAAATCAATCTCTATTCTTCTTCGCCCAAGGATTCCTAAACTACTAAAAAAGAAAAACTAACTACACCCGTTTCAAATGGAAACCCATGAAAAAGAACCATGGTTTAAAAAAAACAAAGGGGAGTTGATACACTACCTAACGGAAGAAAATCTTTTTTTGTTCGACTTAAGTCCCCCAAAAGACTAGTCGAGAGGTGTCCGTCTTCGGGCCAAGTCAAAGTTAATTAACAACAACCAAAAATACCAAACAAATCTATACAAT